>JAZKJV010003832.1:0-228236 GCA_037367405.1 Ottelia alismoides
TGACTCCAAAGTAATGGTTTGGTTGCTTGAAGTCTACACATGCAACTAAACCCGTTTATGTCTGTGTAGACGATCATATCTTCAGTCTACTACTCCAGTCTTCCGTTATCACCATGTTAGACAGCAAGGCA
The DNA here is from genome assembly GCA_037367405.1 of Ottelia alismoides. NCBI lineage: Eukaryota > Viridiplantae > Streptophyta > Magnoliopsida > Alismatales > Hydrocharitaceae > Ottelia > Ottelia alismoides. The sequence continues at coordinate 132 of JAZKJV010003832.1, forward strand.
GATATCCAATCTATAGGCGCCTTCCGAGGTCCAGCGCCGATTATGAAGATGGATGGTTCGAACTATGAACTGTGGGCTATGCAGTTCATGAGTATGATGAAGTCAACCGGTAAGAAACACATTCTTACTGACGAAAAGCCTGCTGATAAGACTGGAGGTAATGCCTCATGGGAGGCAGATGATGCATATGCCAAAGTATGGCTATCTGGAACTCTGGCAACCGAGATTGCCAATGATATTCTTCATCAGCCCACAACCAAAGCAATGTGGGATATTCTGGCTGCTACATATTCTCAAGCGAAGAATGAGACAAAGATTCTGCAACTCCAGCATGACATATTTACCATCAAGCAGAATGGACGTCCTCTACACTCACTGTACACATCTCTACGAGGAATGTTTGAGAAGCTTTATAGCTTAATGCCCCTGACAACCACACCAGAGCAACAGAAGACCTACCGAAATGCTACTATGGTAGGAGTTTTCCTTGCTGTCCTTGATCCTGAGTATGAGGCAGCATATTCCCAGATCTTGGCAGATTCCACTATTCCTCCTATGGAGGAAGCTTTTCACAGATTGAGTTGCATCACTGTCCCTTCGACGACTACGAATCAGACTGCCTCAGCCATGGCAGCCAATCGAAGTCGTGGAGGTCACCATCATCAGGCTCGCGGTCGTGGCCCTCGTGGCAGAGGAGGTCGTGTTCGACTGACGTGTACCTTTTGCCATCGCACTGGACATACTGAAGACACATGCTACTCTAAGCATGGATTTCCTGCATCTGCACGAGTCGCTGAGCAGATCGAGCCTCCATCTGTTGCTTCCTTGGATCAGTGCTTTGATGATCTTGTAGCCCGTCTAAGGGGCATTATTTCTCCATCTGGCCCAGCACGTACTACTGAGAACAACTCTGATGTTGTCGCATCCGCCTCTGCATCTACCAGTGCATCAGGTAGCACATATGCATTTACTAGTAGTGGATCAGATACTTTAGCATGGATTATGGACTATGGCACCACACATCATCTATGTGGTGATCAGAGTCTACTTAATGGCACACATTCCCCGATTACTGGTCAGGGGGAAATTAGACTGACGTCATCTATGCATCTTAAGAATGTGTTACATGCACCTGATGTTTCGATGAATTTGTTGTCTATCAGGCGCATTACAAAGGATTTATAGTGTCGGGCGATTTTTGATCCATCTTCTCTTGTTTTTCAGGACATCCTTACGGGCAACGTGATTGGGCATAGCTATGACCAAGGCGACTTCTATCGCCTCAATCAGACTCCGTTTGCTGGAACCTCATCCCTACCTGCTGGACCCATCTCTCCCCTACTATGGCACCTGCGCTTTGAACATCTACCGCTTCAGAAACTGCATCGTGTGTTACCTCAGGTTTCGCCTCACACGTCTATTCAATGTGAAGCTTGTCAGTTGGGAAAACATCATCGGTCTACCTTTCCTGGTCGTCAGTGTCGGAATAGTACCTCCAAGTTTGAGTTGTTTCATGTCGATATCTGGGGTTCGAGTAGTGTTCCTGATCATCAGGGACAGGTTTTATATAGTTATTGTGGATGATTTTTCTCGTGTGTCATGGGTATTTTTTTTAAAGAATAAATCTGAAGCAGGGAATATAATCATCAACTTCCTTAATGAGATTCGTAATGTTTTTTCTGCACCTGTTAAAATTATTCGAAGTGATAATGCCATGGAATTGTGTACTCATGTCCTATCTAGTTACTTCTCATCCTAAGGGATCATCCACCAGACATCCTGTGCCTATACCTCCCAACAGAATGGGGTTGCTGAAAGGAAACATCGCCATTTGTTGGATGTAATCAGGTCGCTCCTTATACAAAGTCATGCTCCTCACTCTTTCTGGGGTGATGTTGTTCTTACTGCATGTTATCTAATCAATCGTATGCCGTCATCTGTTCTAGGTGAGAAGATCCCTTTCTCTCTTATCTTCCCTGGAAAAGAACTCTCCTCCCTTACTCCTAGTGTGTTCGGTTCGGTCGCTTTTGTCCACCAGTTATCTCCCGAGACTGACAAGCTCTCTCCTAGGGCTGTCAAATGTGTGTTCGTTGGGTACTCCAGAACTCAGAAGGAGTACATGTGTTACGATCCATTGCGCAGGCGGTACCTTGTCAGTGTTGATGTTACATTTTTTGAATCTGTTATGTATTTCTCAGCCTCAGCCCTCAGGTGATCAGTCGATACCCCCAGCGAATGCTGATACCATTTACAAGTCACCACCACTACCACCACCATCAACACCACCACCACCACTAGAACCATTACCATCTTCTACACCTCCTGTCACTATATATGTTTCACCATTACCATTTCATTATACCCATAGGCCTGCTATAGCTCATGGTCATCGCTCATCACTAGCTCGCCTAAGGTATGTTCTGAAGATATTATTATTGATGGATCTGATGATTTTTCTGAGCAGGATGTGTTACAGAGGCCATACAAGGACAAAGATGATTTAGAGGTTCCTATTGCTCTACGAAAGTCAAAGCGGAGATGTGCATCATATCCTTTAGCAGCTTTTGTATCATTTGATCGACTAACTGGAAATTTCAGGAATTTCGTCGTCGCATTGTCAGCAGTGGCTATTCCACGGAATTACCAAGACGCACTGAAGGATAGTAGATGGCGTCTAGCAATGGAGGAAGAAATGGCAGCTCTTCAGTATAGAGGAACCTGGAGTCTGGTTCCTGCACCTGCTGATGTGTCTCCAGTGAGTTGCAAGTGGGTATTTACAGTCAAGCAGAATGCAGATGGCAATATTGACAGATACAAGGCTCGTCTTATTGCTCGTGGCTTTACACAGACATATGGGGTGGATTATCTTGATACATTCTCGCCGATGGCCCGCCATTCCACTCTACGGATCCTGCTTTCTGTTGCGGTCACTCGTGATTGGCCGCTATACCAGTTGGATGTGAAGAATGTGTTCTTATATGGTGACTTACAGGAGGAAGTCTACATGCAACAGTCACCTGGTTTTGTTGTTGAGGGGGAGTATCCTAAGGTGTGCAGACTTCATAAGGCTATCTATGGCCTGAAGCAGAGCCCCAGAGCGTGGTTCCAGAAGCTCTCAGATCTCTTTGAGAAACAGGGATACAAACGTTCTAATGCTGATCATTCATTATTTGTACAAAGGACTTCCAGAGGTATTATTGCAATTATGGTCTATGTAAACGACATTCTGATTACAGGTGATGATGAACAGGGAATAAAGGAGGCGAACGAAATGCTGGGTCAGGAATTTGTTACCAAGGACCTTGGAGTCCTTAGATATTTTCTGGGACTGGAGTTCGCCAGAAATCCTTATGGGTTGGTAATGTCTCAGAGGAAATATGTCACTGACCTGTTGAGTGAAATAGGAATGCTTGGTTGCCAACCTGCTACCACACCTATGGATCCTAGTATGAAATTATATGATGGTGATACAGATAAGGTGGTTAGGAGAAGATACAGAGAACTGGTGGGCAAACTTCTTTATGTCACTATTAACAGGTCCGATATATCCTTTGTTGTGAGTCGAGTGAGCCAGTTCATGGAGCAACCACGTCAGGTACACATGGATGCCATACATATGATACTCAGGTACCTCAAGTCATCTCCAGGTGTGGGTTTACTGTTTAAGAAAGGCAAGGTGATTATATATCAGCCTGTGCAGATGCAGATTATGCAGGGTGTCCCAAGGACAGGAAGTGCACCTATGGGTTTGCTGTATATGTTGGAGACTCTCTAGTCTCATGGGGGAGCAAGAAACAAACTGATGTGGCAAGGTCTAGTGTTGAATCTGAATATAGGGCCATGGCACAGGTTAGCACAGAAATGATGTGGGTAAAGGCTGTGCTTACAGATTTACATATAGAAGTCCCACTTCCTATGGCTTTGGAATATGACAATCAGGCGGCTTTGTTCATTGCAAATAATCCAGCATTCCATGAACGAACCAAACACATTGAAGTTGACTGTCACTTTATACGTGATATGATTCAGAAGGGATTCATTGCTACATCCCATGTTAGTTCGGAGAATCAAACGGCATACATTTTTACCAAGGCATTACTGCGAGGGCCGTTTCAGAAGTGCGTGTCCAAGCTGAGCATGATTGATATCTATGCTCCATCTTGAGGGGGAGTGTAGATATATATATTAGTCACTTATGTATCTCTTTCGTTATTTTACTTTCCCGTTGGACTCTTTATGTAATTTACCCATAGGTTACTCTCCTATATAAGAGAGCCTAGGGCTGATAGAACAAACAAGTTTTCTCATTTTCCCAACAATAATGTCTTAGAGTTTTGCACCTTATAGCTTTCTGAGTTTCTTAGATCTCTTGACATTGTTCACCAGACATCATGTGCTTATACATCCCAGCAGAATGATATTGCCAAGCGCAAACACCATTACTTACTTGATGTGACCAGAACTTTATTGATTTAGAGTCGTGCTCCTCACTCTTACTGGGTGATGTGGTCCTCACTACTTGCTACCTAGTGAACCGCATACCATCTTCTGTGTTGGGAGAGAAGATTCCTTTCTCGATTGCATTTCCCGAGAAGGATAGGTTTTCCCTTACACCTCGTATATTTGGTTCGGTTGCTTTTGTTCATGATTTCTCATCATTAAGTGACAAGCTCTCCCCCAGAGCTGTCAAGTGTATTTTTATTGGCTACTCTCGTAACCAAAATGAGTAGCGTTGCTTTGGTCCACTTCGACGGAAATATTTTGTGAGTGTGACGTTACTTTTTTTGAGTTTGTCATGTATTTTTCTCCTACAGGTGACAGACTAGCCCCATCGGACCCTGATGAGATCTCCATGCCTCCACCTCCTACTGTTATGCCACCACCTACACCTACTCCTGCTCTACCACCACTGCCACCACAACCACCTGCTCTTGTACCTACTCCTGGACCACCACCTACCTTGACTGAATTTTTGCCACGTGTGTTTACTCACAAGTCTCGCTCCGTTCCCTCTATTCAAAGGCCTTCCCAATCATCCAGTATGCCTCAGGTATGTAATGAGCACATTGTTTCTACTAATGGCACTACTGACTTGTATATGCAGTGGGATTCTCTACAAGATGAGCAGATGCCTCTCAAGAGGGAAGCTTACAGGTTCAGGACATGACAGATGACCTTGATGTGACGATTGCTCTGCGAAAGCAGAAACGTACGTGTGTCGCATATCCTCTGGCATCCCATGTTTCCTTGAGCAGACTGTCAGATGACTTCAAGAGGTTTACCTCGGTACTATCAGTCGTGGATATACCACGGACATGTCAGGAGGCTATTCAGGACAGTCAATGGTGTCCAGCCATGGAGGATGAGATGGTCGCGCTACAGTCATGTGGCATTTGGAGTCTTGTTTCGGCTCCAGTTGACGCATCCGTTGTGGGGTGCAAGGAGGTGTTTATTGTGAAGCACCGTGCAGATGGCAGTGTAGATCGTTGTTATGATCATGTAAACAGGAAATACTTTGTCAGTGCTGATGTTACATTTTTTGACTATGTTATGTACTTCTCACCTGCAGGTGACAGGTTGGCCTCATCCACATCTAATGATGAGGTCTATGTTCTTCCTCCTATTCTGAGTCCACCACCGTCCATTCATGTCCCTGTTGTCACGCCAACATCATCCCCTCCACCACCCCCGCTACCACCACAAAAACCACCTGTCTTGCCATTACCTAAATATTATACACGTCGATCAGGTCCTGCTCATGTTGCACGTCAATCATCCATCACGCCTCAGGTATGTTCAGATGTTATTACTAAGGATGGGTCGGAAAGAGTGCATGTGCAGGATTCATTTTTGCATAAGCCAGAAGGAATGTGAACCGACGAGTAGTGGATGATGATCTGGATGTCCCTATTGCTATACGGAAGCAGAAACGTACTTGCGCATCATATCCCCTTCCTTCACAGGTTTCTTTCATCGTCTCACAGGGGACTTTCAGAGGTTTGTTGTGGCTTTGTCTTCCGTGGAGATATCACGAAATTATCAAGATGCCTTAAAGATTGGCTGCTGGCGCTCTGCTATGGAGGAGGAAATGGCTGCCCTAAAGTCACGAGGTACATGGAGCTTGGTTTCCGCTCCTTCAGGCGCATATGTCGTTAGCTGCAAATGGGTATTCACAGTAAAGTACCACGCAGATGGTAGTCTTAAACGGTACAAGGCAAGGCTAGTGGCACGAGGCTTCACTCAGAGATATTGCGCGGATTATATGGATACCTTCTTTCCAGTTGCTCGTCATTCCACTCTTCGTATTCTTCTGTCTGTTGATGTGGTACGTGACTGGCCCATATTTCAACTTGATGTTAAGAATGCATTCTTGTATGGCGATCTGCAGGAAGAAGACTACATGCAGCAACCCCCAGGGTTCGATGCTGAGGGAGAGAATCATATGGTGTGTAGACTTCACAAGGCGATATATGGCCTTAAACAGAGCCTAAGGGCATGGTTTTAGAAGCTTTCCCATCTAATTGAACAATAAGGATTCAAGAGATCAAATGCAGATCACTCGTTCATCCAGAAGACTCCTAGAGGTATGGTTGTCATCATGGTATATGTTGATGATATTCTGGTTACAGGAGATGATGCTCAGAGGATAGAGATGGCAAAAGCATTTTTGGGCCGTCAGTTTGTTACGAAGGATCTTGGTACTCTACGATACTTTTTGGGGTTGGAGTTTGTCAGGAATGCACAGGGCCTTGTGATGACCCAAAGGAAATATATTACAGATTTGCTTGTTGAAACGGGCATGGTTAGGTGTAGACTCTCGAGTACTCCTATGGATCCAAGCATGAAATTATATGATAATGATACTGAGGAGGTTGACAGGAGAAGTGTAGAGAAATGGTGGGTAAGCTTCTTTACATCACTATAACTCGACCTGATATTGCCTTTGCAGTAAGTCGAGTGAGCCAGTTCATGGAACAGCCAAGGCAGTACATATTGATGTCGTATATGTGATACTAAGGTATCTAAAGTCGTCTCCAGGCACATGATTGTTGTTTAGAAAGGACACAAATTTATCTATTCTGGCATGCGCGGATGCGGATTATGCAAGATGCCCTAAGGATCGAAAGTCTACTTCGGGCTTTGAAGTTTTTATGGGCAGCTCTCTGGTTTCTTGGAAAAGCAAGAAACAAACAGTCGTGGCTAGATCTAGTGTTGAATCTGAATATAGGGCCATGGCACAAGCAAGCACGGAGATGATGTGAATTCGAACTATACTAGAAGACTTGCATAGATGTACCTCTACCCATGCAGCTACAGTGTGATAAGCTACTTTGTTCATTGCCAATAATCCTGCTGAAAAACAAAACATATTGAGGTAGACTGCCACTACACTAGAGATATGATCCAGAAGGACATGATTTCTACTTCACATGTCAGTTCAGGGGAGCAGACTGCCGACATCTTCACCAAGCCATTGCTCAGAGGACCGTTCCAGAAGTGTTCTTCCAAACTGAGCATGACTGATATCTATGCTCCATCTTGAGGGGGGTGTAAAGATAATTATGTAGTTGGTGTATCGTTTATGCTATTTTTATTTTCTTGGCAACCCTTCATCACTCTCTTCAGCCACTGCTCAGCATCATCTGGTGGACCTGTACCCTCAAACAAGGGTATGTTGGCTCGTTGGTAAGAAGTGAAGACCGACTGGTGCCTGTGAATGGCTGAAAACTCATGTGCATCCTCGCCAGCAAGGTCAACAGGGTCCTGCTCCCTGTCCAAGTCTGCATCCTCCTGAGCTCCATGCTCTGGTATGTCCTCTAGTGCATCATCAGGGTGAGGCTGCTCCACCTCAACAGACTGGTGCTGGTCCTGTCGTGTTCCATCCCGAGATGGATGGTACGTGAAATCTGACAGATCCTCAAACCTCATCTCTATGTCTGTCTGCCTGTCAGCAATCTCGGTCTGCTGGGCCAATATCTGCTCCTGCTGGCCTCTCATAGCAGCCTGCTGCTGCTGAAGATCAGTAAGTGCGCTCAGTATGCGTGCTAGCTGATCAGAAGTATCCTGACCTGGTCGAGATGCCATGGCTCTGCATGAGATCCATAATTAGTCATAAAATGCCATAGACAGATAATTATCGTAAATGCTTTTCTCTTTTTGGGATATAATATGAAAATTAATGAACTTGGTGACATCTGTGGTTATTGAATATGAATGTCATATTTCCCTTCTCGGACTCACGACAAGTCGGAAGACTGTCGCTATTCGAGAACTTAATGTGATCGGAATTGAAATACTGCGAATATGCGTATCGGGGTACCACTGCTCTGATACCAAACTGTGAACCCCTCAGGATCCGGGTACCCGTTTACGCGCAATTCGCAATATATCATTCACATTTAATCACACAAGTCGCACAAATACAGGGAAAATTTTTCGCGCAAATTATGACATTCATTCTCAACACATGACCACAAGTAAAAGAGACAATATGGCACCAAAATTCTTTTCATTAATATTCATATCAGTTTACAACGTATACAAAGATCTTCCATTACATCATATATCCCAAAGTGTAATACAAAAGAGATAGCATTTACATCATTATTTGAACAAAAACTGAGACAAGGAATTCATACCGTCTCGTATATACTCTGTCTCCTGGAAGCATATAGCTACTGAGCGGCTACTGAACTGCAGGCTGTTTGCCTGCCACACACATAATAGGAAAGAAGAGGCGTCAGCCATTGCTGGTACCTCCTTAAAATTTATAAAAATAACTTGACATTTAATATGTACAAAAGCAGGCAAGTAGAAAGGTGGTATAAGTAAAATCTACATCTACTTGCGTAAGTAAAAAGGGTTTGTTTGTAATGCGTTTCTAATGTTTTCCCCCAGAACCCGGCATTTCCCATATGTCATATTTATATAGCAATTGCGTAATCATGAGTGTATGAGTGTGAATGCATATATCAATTTCCTTAGAGATCAAGTTGGCGAGTGAAAAATGGAAAAGTTGAGATTGTAGAGATCTATTGATTTATTTAAATTCTTGGGTAGAGAGAATGGTCTTTTGATCATAACTTCTCAAATTCTAACTTCAATGTTTCAGATATAGCTCCAGATGTTGTAGATGTAGATATGGATGATCTAGATATAGAATCGTCAAGTCTGTTTGGCGAAGAAAACTCAAGCGGTGAAGAAGCCTGCAAATGGCTCTTCCGTCTCGCCCTCTAATTGGAAGCGCGGTCCAATAGAGGGATAGGTCTATTCCCCAACTACGCCACTGAGACGGGTGAGAGAGACTCCCTAGAAAAGTCACTCTAGAAAACTGCCCGACTAGTACGGGCGGACGAGCTCGTACGTAAAAACTGAAAACCAAGGATCCCCCGCCTGGGTATCCTAAGAGACAGGGTCAGCGGAACTGGTCTAAAGTCAGGATCCCAACGAGGCGTAAAAACATTGCGAGCTCGCGAAAGAAAAACCGTGTAAAAGACTGGGATCCTAGACCCGCGCACTTGGCGGCCGCTGCCCAAGCTGGGCTTCCTATTCTTCCGCCCAGTTGAGAGTCACCGCGCTCTCGCACGGTCATGTGTAGAAGTCATCATGACCGGCACTAATAATGATCATCACTGATTTTTATTGACCGTCTAAGTTCAGGGATCTCCATATTCTATACTATTGACTCTACAAGTCTAATTGAACAGTCTATCCTATGTGTGATAAGTTATATTCATTTAGCATGTTATACTAATGATCATTAATGAAGACAATGAGTATTTAAAAGAATAATTTAGAACCCCCGATCCTCTTAATTGATCTAAATATCTTGTCAACAGCTCTTGTCAATAGTGATCTATTTAGTAGAATAAACCTAAAGGATGATTTTATGAAGGTTGTCATGGTAATTACTATTTATTATTAATTGATAAATCACTTTTGAGGTATTTGACTAAGAATAGGTGAACCTCTTTAGATATTGATAATGCTTATCTTGGGTAATGACTTTTATGAGAAAATGATTAGACGATCCGTAAAGATCTGACACTAATTACAAAAATAGCCACTATTTATAGTTTAGAATTTGCATTTCCAATCAAGAGTAGTTTGAACACCCCTTATATTTAGCTAGACATTTCTCAAGAAAAAAAATGATAATTCTTTTTCTATAGAATCAGACCCTTTTGTCCACATGAGTGATCTACTGTAGAATAAACTACATTCATATATGATGAATAGGCATCACATGGCAGCAATTGATGATGGTGTATTTTATTATTAATCTTCTCAGCTTGTTAAGTTTTAACAGTAACATTCTTATGCTTGTTATGGTTCACCAAAAAAAAACAAATTTTTTTTTTATTATTACTATCATTCCAGATTTACATTCCTAGTTGGGAAAGACTAAACATGATGTTTTTCCTACTCCTGATGTCATCAGTTTATCTATAGCAAGAATTAGTGATAAGTCGCCAATACCCAGGATTACGAAGAATTTTATGTCATTGCAATCATGGATATATATATAATTACAACATTAGTTCCAGGAACAACAGTAATAGAAGAATCCCAAATTCTTGAAAACAATAATAGAAAACTATCGTACATGGATCAAAAGCATATGCCATATATATAACAGCAATTGTGGTTTTGGATTAGATCATATAAAGTAGCAATTAGATGGAAAATAGATTTTACAGAACATAAATTTTCAGAATAGCTTTTTCTGATTTTCTTTTTGACAGAGGATAAATTTCTTGTTTCAATTTATTACTGTTATATAGCAGATTTCAGGAACATAATTACATCTAAATTTCCCCCTTTCCCTCATGATTTATTCAAGAAAAGACCCTAAGATGTGAGATTGGCATGCATGACAGCAAATGGAGAGGGGGATCGTACATATAATTAAGGGAAATGCACATGTATGGCAGCAAAGAAAATGGACTAGGGAGTGTACCTTTGAGATCTCCAAAATTGAATAAGAATAAGCATGCAGTAGAATCAACTCATGGAGGAGCAACAACTCCAAGAAATGGAGTTCCAGAACCTAGTAGTTGTCTTAGTAATAGCTTCAAGGAGAAAGCTCCAGGGGCAGCAACTTGCTGGACATGCAGCAGCAGAAGGAGCTCCAAAATCAGCAAGGGAGCAACAACAATCGGCTGCCACATGCAGCAGCAGGAGCAGCAGATTTAGCTGAAGTTCCAGCTAAAATAGTGAGGTTTCTTGGCTCCTTCGTGGCTGGAGAAAATGGAGATAACAGGGAAGGGGATATTCTCTTGTTGGGTTTTGGTTTTATATGAAGAGGGAGAGGGAGAGATAGGCTCCAACGTTGGAAACTTTGGAGGAATTTATAGGGAAAGAAATGGCTTGTAATTTGCCATGTGGAAGAGGAAAGAAAGACAAGTGGAGATGAGAGAAAGAAAATGTGATTGCTGCCTCTGCCTGTACAGACATCAGAATCTTATTATTATTATTTTTTTATATAAACAGTAGCCGGCACTGTCTGGTTTTATTATTATATATATATATTTGCTCCATTTTTGATATACTTAAAAGTCTACCGTATGCGCACCACGGGTCTCGGATTTCGACAAATAATATCTCGTTTTGATCGTCTCGGGACGACGATCAATTTGAGTATAATGTTGATATACTTCCGATTAGGTTTTGAATACCCGAATTTTCGGATACGGATTTTGTTTAAGGTTAAATTTTACGATTTAAAAATATCAAACGACCTCCGATTGACGAACGGTCAATTCCGTTGGTCTCGTATTGTCGAATCGGATCTAATGATGGTCTCGGTTCATTTCGCGGTTTCCGAATTTGCGTCGCGGCTTTTTACGGCACGCATTACGAAGAGACCGATTTTTGGTTGATTTCGTCCGAACGATTTTGATTCATGATCAATTGATCGTTTTAGGTTGATTAGTATTGACCGACAACGTTTTTGGGTTCATCAGACCCAAAATCGGACGAGTTCGGGTTTGCGCGAATTCCCGGATGTTACAATTATAAAAACCTCAAAGGGAGTCTCGTCCTCGAGACTCGAGTCAAGGTTAATAGGTATCTTGTTTGGATTTAATATGGTCATAAAAACCTCAAAGGGTTTTGAACCCATAAAAACCTCAAAGAGAAAACAAGCCATACATTTATCATGTATCTAATTACAAAAGCTTGTTTTGATGCTTACATCAGAAAAGCTGCGGGTATCGTGCCCGCATGTCGGCTTCAGTCTCCCATGTTGCTTCTTTGACGCCGTGTCGGTGCCACAAAACCTTGACCAATGAAATCTCCTTGTTGCGAAGCTTCTTCTCAGCGTGGTCAAGTATCTGGACTAGTTTTCCTCATAGGTCAGATCCGGCTCTACATCGAGATTCTCGTAACTGATAATATGTCGAGGGTCGTGCACATACTTCCTCAGGTTGGATATGTGGAAGACATCAAGAATAGCCGATAGATGTGGAGGAAGGGCTACTCGGTATGCAACCTTCCCCACTCGAGCAAGAATCTCGAACGGTCCAACATATCGCGGCGCCAACTTGCCACGAACACCGAATCTCTGCACTCCCTTCATGGGAGATACTCGTAAAAATACCCAATCTCCAACCTATAATTGATAGGAATGTCATTAATATGATGTTAAGTTAATTTTGTAATAAAGGAAGAAAAGAAAATTGGATACCTGAAATTCCAAATCTCTTCTTCGACGGTCTGCATAGCTCTTCTGGCGGCTTTGTGCCGTCAGAAGCCTCCGTCTCACAAGATCAACAGCTCTCGCGGTCTCCTCCAAGAGATCCACGGAATATAAAGCATGATCACCTACCTCACGCCAACTGAGAGGTGTGAGGCATCTCCGCCCGTATAGGGCTTCAAATGGTGCCATGCCAATACTGGAGTGATAGCTGTTGTTGTACGTGAATTCCACCAAAGGCAAATGATCCTTCCAGGACCCTTTCCACTCCAAAGTGCATGCGCGAAGTAGATCCTCAAGCGTCTGAATGGTGCGCTCACTCTGACCGTCAGTCTGTGGATGATATGCAGAACTCATCTTCAGCTCTATCTGTAGTGCTGACATGAACTGATGCCAATAATAAGATGTAAATCTCGAATCCCTGTCAGACACCACATCTCGTGGTATACCATGTAGCCTAATAATATTCTGCACATAGAGCTTGGCCAATCTGGATGGATTGTAAGTCGTGTTGACAGGTATAAAATGGGCTGACTTGGTCAACCTATCAACAACGACCCAAATGGAATCATGACCTCCTGGCGTCTTCGGCAATCCTGTGACAAAATCCATAGAAATGCTCTCCCATTTCCACTCGGGAATGGGGAGAGACTGCAGTAATCCTGGCGGTCTCCTGTGCTCAGCCTTGACCATCTGACAGGTCAGGCATCTGCTAACATGTAACGCCACATCGCGCTTCATTCCATCCCACCAAAAATGTCGACGCAGATCACGGTACATCTTCGTGCTACCTGGGTGGATAGATAACCGTGAACTGTGTGCCTCATCAAGTATGTCTCTGCGGAGCTGCTCATCATTGGGTACAACGACCCGTCCTGCCTTCCATAAAATAGACTCCATCACAATAAAGTCATCAAATTCGTCCTTGATGGCGCGCATGTATCTATCATGAATTCAAGGATCGGTCTTCTGGCACTCAACAATACGATCCCAAAGACTGCTGTATCGTGGAGGCACGGCGGTAGAAATGGATGCGCTCTCCTGAGGATGCCAATCGGTCAAAGTAGCAAGCGTATCCCACGTGTATAGCCAGTTTGCCGTACCATCAGCATGTGCTCTCCTGCTAAGTGCATCAGCTACCACGTTTCCCTTACCGGGATGGTAAGAGATCGTGCAATCATAATCCTTCAGCAGCTCGAGCCATCTGCGCTGCCTCATGTTCAGCTCCTTCTGATCAAAGATGTACTTCAGACTCTTGTGATCTGTGAAAATCTCGAAGTTCACCCCATATAGATAGTGGCGCCAGATCTTCAAGGCGAAGACAACTGCCGCCAACTCCAGGTCATGTGTGGGGTAGTTCCGCTCGTGCGGTCTCAACTGCCGTGATGCGTAAGCAATCACCTGTCCTCTCTGCATCAATACTGCTCCCAGACCTTCCCCAGATGCATCTGTGTAGACTGCATAGTCCTGAGTGCCTGAAGGAAGAGCAAGAATAGGCGCTGTAGTCAACTTCTCCTTCAGTGTCTGGAAGGCCTGCTCACATGAATCGTCCCAAATGAATGGAACTCCCTTCTGCGTCAATCGTGTCAATGGACGAACGATGCGTGAAAATCCGCTGACAAAGCGTCTGTAATAGCCCGCTAATCCGAGGAAGCTCCGAATCTGAGTGACTGTCTTGGGCTGCTCCCAAGACATAACTGCATCTATCTTCGCAGGATCAACTGCAATGCCTGCTCCAGAAATGATATGCCCGAGAAATGAGACCTGGGACAACCAAAACTCACACTTGCTCAACTTGGCATATATCTTGTGCTCCCGCAATGTATCTAAGACAATCCGTAGATCATTCGCATGATCCCATTCATTCCGTGAATAGATGAGTACATCATCGATGAACACCACTACAAACTTGACCAAGTATGGACGGAAGATACGGTTCATCATATCCATTAAAGCCGCAGGTGCATTGGTGAGTCCAAACGGCATCACCACAAACTCATAGTGTCCATAGCGAGTCCTGAAGGTTGTTTTCGGAATATCCGACTCGCGAATCCTCAGCTGATGGTATCCTGAGCGAAGGTCGATCTTCGAGAAAACCGAAGATCCCTGGAGCTGGTCAAACAAATCATCGATACGTGGCAAAGGATAACGGTTTTTCACCGTTCTCTTGTTCAGCTGTCTGTAATCGATGCATAGTCTCATGGATCCATCCTTCTTCTTGACAAATAGAACCGGAGCACCCCAAGGTGAAGTGCTCGGCCTCACGAATCCCAAATCTAGCAACTCCTGCAACTGCACCTTCAGCTCCCTCAACTCGGCTGGTGCCATGGGGTAAGGTGCCATAGAGATCGGCTGTGTATCTGGCAGCAATGTGATTTCGAACTCGATCTCTCTCTCAGGAGGTAGCCCTGGTAGCTCATCAGGAAATACGTCAGGGTATTCTGATACTACTCGGATATCCTGTATCATCGGCTCCTGATCAGACACCACCCGAACAAAAGCAAGATATGAATCGCAACCCTGGTCAACAAGTCGCTGGGCTCGCAACACTGAAATGTACTCCATGGAGGAGTCATGTATAGTACCCTCAAACGTGAACTCGGGTATATCAGGAATCCTGAAGACAACCGTCTTCCTAAAGCAATCAACTAGTGCATGATGAGTAGATAGCCAATCCATGCCCAAAATCAAATCGAACTCTTCAAGCTGCAGAAGTAGACAATCTGCGATCATCTCATGACCGCCAATCAGTACGGGCAAGTGCCTAACTATCAGAGATATGACAAATAACTGGCCACCGGGCCCTCGGATGTGATATGGAGACGATAGCGTCTCTGCAACTCTATCTAAAGAAACAAGCAACCTCGAAGCAAGGAAAGAGTGTGTCGCGCCGGAATCAAATAAAACATGGAAAGGTCGGCCCAAGACTGAGACCATACCTTTCACTACAGTAGCCGCTGAACGTGCCTGCTCCTCAGTAACGGCATGTAATTGTCCCTGCCTAGCTGATGCAGCACTAGAACCTGCCACACTCTGCGTCTGTCTCTGTTGCTGCCGCCTAAAGTTGGAGTTCCTACCACGGAAACTCCCTGAACGTTGTGCCTGAGGCTGTGACTGTGAAGGCTGTGGCTGAGGCTCACCAGCTACCTATGGGCACTGTGAGCGATAGTGTCCCCACTCATGACATCGATAGCATCTGACTGGCCTGGTAGGTGGAGTAGATGTGCCTGTGTTCCGAGCTGGTCCGGCTGGTGGTCGGTCTACTCGCTGCGACCCAGATGGTCGAGCGGACTCTGTGCCACGTCCGGCGAGTGCTCCTCCTAGAGTAGTCGATGGAGAAGAGCGAACACTGCCTGTGAAGGACGAACCTGTGGGTCGGAACCGTCTGTCTGACCTCTGCTGCTGAAACGGTCGACGTATCGGTCCAAAAGATCGTCGCGGTCTAGGTGCTGTTCCAGACGAGCTCCCGAAACGTCTTCCCCTGATGTCCTCGAACTTCTCCGCAGCATCGGTAGCCTCGGAGATAGAAGTGATATGCAGTCCAGCCAGCTTCTCCTGCACCTCCTCTCGCATGCCGCCAATGAACTTCTCCAGATTCTCCTCTGGAAATGCGCCAGCTGCTCGTGTATGTCGTGACAGCTCTGTGTATCGGATGAAATAATCTCTGGCGGTCATCTGTCCCTGACGAAGCTCTGCAAACAGTCGGCGCTGGGACTCCTTCCACTTCGCAGAGAAGAAGTGGCCTCGGAACTTCGTCTCGAAATCGTTCCAAGTAGGCTCTCGGCCTAACTCGGATGCTACGGCCTCCCACCATCGCTCGGCGAAGTCTGTCAGTGAATACTCTACGAAAGATAGCCACGTGTCTCGTGGCACATGAATTGCCCTGAGCACCTTCATCACTCTCTTCAGCCACTGCTCAGCATCATCTGGTGGACCTGTACCCTCAAACAAGGGTATGTTGGCTCGTTGGTAAGAAGTGAAGACCGACTGGTGCCTGTGAATGGCTGAAAACTCATGTGCATCCTCGCCAGCAAGGTCAACAGGGTCCTGCTCCCTGTCCAAGTCTGCATCCTCCTGAGCTCCATGCTCTGGTATGTCCTCTAGTGCATCATCAGGGTGAGGCTGCTCCACCTCAACAGACTGGTGCTGGTCCTGTCGTGTTCCATCCCGAGATGGATGGTACGTGAAATCTGACAGATCCTCAAACATCATCTCTATGTCTGTCTGCCTGTCAGCAATCTCGGTCTGCTGGGCCAATATCTGCTCCTGCTGGCCTCTCATAGCAGCCTGCTGCTGCTGAAGATCAGTAAGTGCGCTCAGTATGCGTGCTAGCTGATCAGAAGTATCCTGACCTGGTCGAGATGCCATGGCTCTGCATGAGATCCATAATTAGTCATAAAATGCCATAGACAGATAATTATCGTAAATGCTTTTCTCTTTTTGGGATATAATATGAAAATTAATGAACTTGGTGACATCTGTGGTTATTGAATATGAATGTCATATTTCCCTTCTCGGACTCACGACAAGTCGGAAGACTGTCGCTATTCGAGAACTTAATGTGATCGGAATTGAAATACTGCGAATATGCGTATCGGGGTACCACTGCTCTGATACCAAACTGTGAACCCCTCAGGATCCGGGTACCCGTTTACGCGCAATTCGCAATATATCATTCACATTTAATCACACAAGTCGCACAAATACAGGGAAAATTTTTCGCGCAAATTATGACATTCATTCTCAACACATGACCACAAGTAAAAGAGACAATATGGCACCAAAATTCTTTTCATTAATATTCATATCAGTTTACAACGTATACAAAGATCTTCCATTACATCATATATCCCAAAGTGTAATACAAAAGAGATAGCATTTACATCATTATTTGAACAAAAACTGAGACAAGGAATTCATACCGTCTCGTATATACTCTGTCTCCTGGAAGCATATAGCTACTGAGCGGCTACTGAACTGCAGGCTGTTTGTCTGCCACACACATAATAGGAAAGAAGAGGCGTCAGCCATTGCTGGTACCTCCTTAAAATTTATAAAAATAACTTGACATTTAATATGTACAAAAGCAGGCAAGTAGAAAGGTGGTATAAGTAAAATCTACATCTACTTGCGTAAGTAAAAAGGGTTTGTTTGTAATGCGTTTCTAATGTTTTCCCCCAGAACCCGGCATTTCCCATATGTCATATTTATATAGCAATTGCGTAATCATGAGTGTATGAGTGTGAATGCATATATCAATTTCCTTAGAGATCAAGTTGGCGAGTGAAAAATGGAAAAGTTGAGATTGTAGAGATCTATTGATTTATTTAAATTCTTGGGTAGAGAGAATGGTCTTTTGATCATAACTTCTCAAATTCTAACTTCAATGTTTCAGATATAGCTCCAGATGTTGTAGATGTAGATATGGATGATCTAGATATAGAATCGTCAAGTCTGTTTGGCGAAGAAAACTCAAGCGGTGAAGAAGCCTGCAAATGGCTCTTCCGTCTCGCCCTCTAATTGGAAGCGCGGTCCAATAGAGGGATAGGTCTATTCCCCAACTACGCCACTGAGACGGGTGAGAGAGACTCCCTAGAAAAGTCACTCTAGAAAACTGCCCGACTAGTACGGGCGGACGAGCTCGTACGTAAAAACTGAAAACCAAGGATCCCCCGCCTGGGTATCCTAAGAGACAGGGTCAGCGGAACTGGTCTAAAGTCAGGATCCCAACGAGGCGTAAAAACATTGCGAGCTCGCGAAAGAAAAACCGTGTAAAAGACTGGGATCCTAGACCCGCGCACTTGGCGGCCGCTGCCCAAGCTGGGCTTCCTATTCTTCCGCCCAGTTGAGAGTCACCGCGCTCTCGCACGGTCATGTGTAGAAGTCATCATGACCGGCACTAATAATGATCATCACTGATTTTTATTGACCGTCTAAGTTCAGGGATCTCCATATTCTATACTATTGACTCTACAAGTCTAATTGAACAGTCTATCCTATGTGTGATAAGTTATATTCATTTAGCATGTTATACTAATGATCATTAATGAAGACAATGAGTATTTAAAAGAATAATTTAGAACCCCCGATCCTCTTAATTGATCTAAATATCTTGTCAACAGCTCTTGTCAATAGTGATCTATTTAGTAGAATAAACCTAAAGGATGATTTTATGAAGGTTGTCATGGTAATTACTATTTATTATTAATTGATTAATCACTTTTGAGGTATTTGACTAAGAATAGGTGAACCTCTTTAGATA
This sequence comes from Ottelia alismoides, assembly GCA_037367405.1. Classification (NCBI taxonomy): domain Eukaryota; kingdom Viridiplantae; phylum Streptophyta; class Magnoliopsida; order Alismatales; family Hydrocharitaceae; genus Ottelia; species Ottelia alismoides. Next base: position 19,091 of record JAZKJV010003832.1, read on the forward strand.
TTGATAATGCTTATCTTGGGTAATGACTTTTATGAGAAAATGATTAGACGATCCGTAAAGATCTGACACTAATTACAAAAATAGCCACTATTTATAGTTTAGAATTTGCATTTCCAATCAAGAGTAGTTTGAACACCCCTTATATTTAGCTAGACATTTCTCAAGAAAAAAAATGATAATTCTTTTTCTATAGAATCAGACCCTTTTGTCCACATGAGTGATCTACTGTAGAATAAACTACATTCATATATGATGAATAGGCATCACATGGCAGCAATTGATGATGGTGTATTTTATTATTAATCTTCTCAGCTTGTTAAGTTTTAACAGTAACATTCTTATGCTTGTTATGGTTCACCAAAAAAAACAAATTTTTTTTTTATTATTACTATCATTCCAGATTTACATTCCTAGTTGGGAAAGACTAAACATGATGTTTTTCCTACTCCTGATGTCAGTTTATCTATAGCAAGAATTAGTTATAAGTCGCCAATACCCAGGATTAGGAAGAATTTTATGTCATTGCAATCATGGATATATATATAATTACAACATTAGTTCCAGGAACAACAGTAATAGAAGAATCCCAAATTCTTGAAAACAATAATAGAAAACTATCGTACATGGATCAAAAGCATATGCCATATATATAACAGCAATTGTGGTTTTGGATTAGATCATATAAAGTAGCAATTAGATGGAAAATAAATTTTACAGAACATAAATTTTCAGAATAGCTTTTTCTGATTTTCTTTTTGACAGAGGATAAATTTCTTGTTTCAATTTATTACTGTTATATAGCAGATTTCAGGAACATAATTACATCTAAATTTCCCCCTTTCCCTCATGATTTATTCAAGAAAAGACCCTAAGATGTGAGATTGGCATGCATGACAGCAAATGGAGAGGGGGATTGTACATATAATTAAGGGAAATGCACATGTATGGCAGCAAAGAAAATGGACTAGGGAGTGTACCTTTGAGATCTCCAAAATTGAATAAGAATAAGCATGCAGTAGAATCAACTCATGGAGGAGCAACAACTCCAAGAAATGGAGTTCCAGAACCTAGTAGTTGTCTTAGTAATAGCTTCAAGGAGAAAGCTCCAGGGGCAGCAACTTGCTGGACATGCAGCAGCAGAAGGAGCTCCAAAATCAGCAAGGGAGCAACAACAATCGGCTGCCACATGCAGCAGCAGGAGCAGCAGATTTAGCTGAAGTTCCAGCTAAAATAGTGAGGTTTCTTGGCTCCTTCGTGGCTGGAGAAAATGGAGATAACAGGGAAGGGGATATTCTCTTGTTGGGTTTTGGTTTTATATGAAGAGGGAGAGGGAGAGATAGGCTCCAACGTTGGAAACTTTGGAGGAATTTATAGGGAAATAAATGGCTTGTAATTTGCCATGTGGAAGAGGAAAGAAAGACAAGTGGAGATGAGAGAAAGAAAATGTGATTGCTGCCTCTGCCTGTACAGACATCAGAATCTTATTATTATTTTTTTTTATATAAACAGTAGTCGGCACTGTCTGGTTTTATTATTATATATATATATATTTGCTCCATTTTTGATATACTTAAAAGTCTACCGTACGCGCACCACGGGTCTCGGATTTCGACAAATAATATCTCGTTTTGATCGTCTCGGGACGACGATCAATTTGAGTATAATGTTGATATACTTCCGATTAGGTTTTGAATACCCGAATTTTCGGATACGGATTTTGTTTAAGGTTAAATTTTACGATTTAAAAATATCAAACGACCTCCGATTGACGAACGGTCAATTCCGTTGGTCTCATAGTCGAATCGGATCTAATGATGGTCTCGGTTCATTTCGCGGTTTCCGAATTTGCGTCGCGGCTTTTCACGGCACGCATTACGAAGAGACCGATTTTTGGTCGATTTCGTCCGAACGATTTTGATTCATGATCAATTGATCGTTTTAGGTTGATTAGTATTGACCGACAACGTTTTTGGGTTCATCAGACCCAAAATCGGACGAGTTCGGATTTGCGCGAATTCCCGGATGTTACAGTGGAAAAGGATTTTTAAGCTACTTTGTTGTATGAACACGATCACCCATCACCCAATTACATCCCATATATTATAACAATTCCATATTTAAATGATGGCCCATATGTGTATGTTAATTCTTTTATTATCTAGATATCATGTTTTTGGACATTTATAATGAAATGATGAGTGATTATTGATTATATCTAATTTCGTAAGGCTAGTGGATAGTCGGTGCTCTTGGTTTGTGTGTGACCTCACACTATAACTCCAAGACGTAAAGAGTGCCTTAAGGTTGGGGTGCCTCCGTAAGCATGCGATGGAGTGAATTGCATCCTAACTAAGTTCCCGACACGCCCACTAACTAATCTATCACTTGTAGTATGGTTCTAAGATCTGATTAGTTGTTGATGATTGATGGTTGATAATGATCCATAATTTAGAACCAAATGCAACTGTACTCCAGCTCCACTCCAGCTCCACTGTAATTGATTTCAATTCTATCCAACTTAACTATGATTGATCTCAACTTTATCCAAACTCTATCATGACTTATTCCAAGTTCAATTCTAACTCCAAATTAATTGTAACCAGTGTTGCAATAGTCGGCTAACTATCCCGAATAGTAGGTCTGACTATGCGATGCGGGGGGTTCCCGACTGAAGAGACCTCCAGTCGGTCAATAATCAGCCCGACCAAATAGGCGGCCGACTATTCGACCGACTGGACCGACTATTTGGCCGACTGGAGTTTGACTTTTGATATTTTTATTTTTTTATTTTCAGCTTTTATTGGTTACATTTTACCACAGTATCACAATAAATGTCAAATTCTATATATCTATTATATTGATTGGTACTTTTATCGTGGATTCATGTTAACTAATGACCATATATGTATAAAAATATAAGAATATATGTATTATAAATATATTTTATATTAAAAAATACAAAATCGAATAATTCCGAATAGTCGCCCAAATACCGATTATTCTCTATTCAGTTACCCCTCCAACTGAATACCGAATACCATCTTCCGCAACACTGATTATAATTGATTCAGATGTAGCTCTAGAAGATTCAGATGTAGCATTACCAAACCTATTGGCGGAAAGTAACCAAAACTCAAGCAGTGGAGATATCGCCTAAGAGACCCTTCCGTCTCGCCCTCTAAGTGGAAGTGTGGTCCATTAAAGGGATAGGTCTACTCCAAAACTGCACCACTGAGACGGGTAAGAGAGACTCTCCGGAAAAGCCACACTAGAACCGGTCCGACTAGTACAGGATAACGAGCTTGTACGAAAAATTAAAATCGAGGGACCTCCAGCTTAGATACCCTAAAACAAAGGGTCAACGGAACTGATCAAAAGTTGGGATCCCAACGAGGCATAAAAACATTGCGAGCTCGCGTAAAAATCATAACAAGAAATGGGATCCTAGACCCGCGCACTTGGCAGTCGTTGTCCTAACTTGGCTTCCTATCTTCCGCCCAGTTGAGGGTCATTGCGCCCTCGCACAGTCAGGTTAAGGGGCACCATGACCGGTACTATCATTATTTGATCATCTAATGGATGTACACGATTTCATCTTCCCTTCTCAATCTCATATATTATATGTGTCGTGGGATAACCATTCACCACTAATCACATCATTCACCCTAGATCCAAAATTTTTAGAGATAACACACACAAGAGGAGATGGGCATAGTGGACAAGGGTTACAACTAGTGTTCTAGAACTATGGCAGTAAATTATAAATTTTGAATTTAAATGATGAAAATTAGTAGAGGGTTTGAATTGTATCATAATCTTCTCATTTGTAAGCCGACTGGTTTCGTTTCCAAGCAATTTCAGAATTCGGCGTTAATCTCTCACTATGCCAAAAATATTGATGTAGCGAGAATGGATAGTAATAAAGGATAATAAGATCAAGCATCATATACAGATTTTTGGTTATCACCATTTATATATATATATATATTCACCATATACAAATTAAATGATAGATGTTGAGAACCAAGTAATTGATTACAAGGCAATATGCCTCAGCAACTAATGTTCTTATAACTACAGCATGGAAAGCTAAAATATTGCATTAACTTCTTCCACAAGGTTTGAGTTATGCCTCGATCTCATGCATTGCATGCTTTGCATGACATCGATTTCAGCACCCTAAAATTTATAAACTTGTACAATAACTTCAACCAAGAGGAGAGGAATAATGGGTAATGTAACAAAGTAACGTAAGTGAGACTTTGGTAGTCAGTTGATAGTTCCTTGTGGACAAACTGATACCTATATCCGATAGCAAGGATGTATGTATCAAACTACAACAATAGGGAATTGTTGGGCATTCTTGAAGTGTACGATGGCATCTGGTGAAGCAAATGGGCCAGTCTTGCATGGATAAATTAACTTGATTGGGTCCTTTAGTGTCGTGGTTAGATAACTTAATCAGTATTCAATAAAACTCCTCGCCCCTATATTATTATTATTATATTTTTAACAGAGGATAAGTCTCATTTCTGATAGAGCGTTGGTGGAGAGCGCGAGGTGCGGGAGTGCGGAATGCGGAGGTGCAGGCGGGCTCGTCGAAGTCGGATGATGCTTCTCAGTGGGGGCTCCCGTCGCTTCGAGAAGGGGAAGGCGGTGCGCGTGGGGGTGTAGCTCTTCTTGGGGAAGTGGGGCTTGTGGTTGTCGCAGGAGAAGGGGTCTCGGCGGGGGCTGGAAGCGGTCACTTCGTTGATGGGGAAGGCGAGAAGGGGAAGGGGGTGGCTTGCGGAGAGGAGGAAGGGCGGCAGGACGAAGGTGGTACCGCGATGCATGGCGGTGGTGCCGCGGTGCATGGCGGTGGGGTTGGTGGGGAGTGGGTGCATATCTCCCACAAGAAGCCAGAGAAGAGGTGCTTTCGATGTGGGGCTCGGGGACATGTTGTGTCGTTATGTAGTGTTCCTCCGAGATGCTTCGCTTGCGGGAGGATGGGCCATCGTAAGGCCACCTGTTGGTTTGGTTTCGTTCGTCATTCCGACGGTAGTAATGTGTGTGGTGCTGTTGGCCAAGTCGGAAGAAGGGTGTCATCTGTGATTGATACTCGAGGGGAGCAACGTACATTCGCGGCTGTGGTTGCGGGGTTTTCAAATGGTGCAAGTGATTCCAAATTGAAGGTTGCTCCGATGGTTGCGGGTCGCTCGAAAATGGCGGTTGGTGTGGTTGAAGAGGCGGCTACGGACGATCTGGCAGGTGGGAAGGATGGCATGCATGATGACGACACCCATGCTGTGATCGGATACGCATTACGGAGATGCATCTCCGTGGAGGCTGTCAAGGGTCACCTGTATGGTTTCCTTGGTTCGCAGTTCTCGGGGGACGTTGTGGCTCTTGGTTCTCGGCGGTGCTGTGCTCGTGGACTCTCCAGGCTGCAGAGAGATCGTTTAATACATAATGGAGGGATGGAGTTTGGCGGCATCTTCGCTTCGCGGATGGGCGGTTATGGATGTCGAGGTTTGCCTGGCGGAGGTTCGTGGGGTTCCTTTCCTCTCCAGGACGGTTCACTACTTGGGGCGGGTTCTCCAGCGATGGGGTTCGGTGCTCGCGGTGATCGATGATGGGTTATCACCCGGTTCGGCTCCTGATGTCACTCGTGTGCTGTTGGAGTGCAACAAGGGTTTGATTGATGGCGCGAGTGGCCGGGTCTTCTGCGAGTCTTTGGAGGTTGGTCGTTTCCGGTGCAGGGTGGAGATTTTGATCGTCGAACCCCCTCCGCCGCCGGAGGTTCCGATGATGCACGGTGTCGCCTCGCCTACTTCGCTCGAGGTGGGCTTCCCAACGGATGTGTTGCATGGTTCGTCCCGCGAGATTGATTTGGTGCGACCTTTGGGGTTCTCCCCTGGGGTCTTGTGCCTGGTATCTCAAAAGTTTGATTTGTCTGCTGGGGTGGCAACGACAGCTCCAATTATCTCTGTGCCACCCCAATCTTGGTCTCGGGCCTCAGATCCCGACTTTCGGGTTTCGCTTTCGGATCCTCTCGCGGGTCGGGCCCAAGGGGACTCCAACTTTTGTGCTGCTTTCTTTTCGGGCGGGAAGGGCCTCTCGGACGTCCTTCCTTTCCGACTCTCCTCAACCGCATCGAGCCTCTCGGAACCGTCGTCTTGCCTGGCCCACTCGTCTGAGGATGGCGGGAACTTCCCCGTGATTGGCTATTTCAACTCGGCTCCTTTTGCCCCTACCGTGGTGTCGCGCTACTCCTGCGCCTCCATGGGGTCTGAGGGGAATTCTTCGAGCGTTTCGGCTTCGACCCCTGTTGAGGCCCTTTCTTCCCTGGCTGCATGCGATGTCTCTTCTTCTGTGCCAACTCTGACCCTCCTTGAGTTGGAGGGTGCTCGTGCTGCTGAAGGAACTTCTGATAAGAGATCCGGGAAGAGATACAGACGGAGGAATAGAGCTCGATCGTCGGTCTCCGAGCCACAGTCCTGCTCGGCGCTTATGATGTCCGTTGCGGAGGCCTCAGGGGTGGTCTGAATTCAGGGGCATTGCGATGGTTCACTATGTAGGTTCTCTCCTGGAACGTGCGGGGGCTTGGGGAGCCGGGCAAGAGGAGGACCATGGGGTCGCGTTTCATTGAGTGGGGCTGCGATGTGGTCATGCTGCAGGAGACAAAACTTCAAAGCGTCCACGATGATCTTTGGAGGTCATTCGGTGCGAGAGGTATTGATGAGGTCAGGGCTCTGGATGCCGTAGGCGCAGCTGGTGGGTTGCTGATTGCGTGAAGGTCGTCGGCAATGGCTTTTGGCTCGGTTCTGTGGGGGAGACATGTCATCTCAATTCTCTTGGTATGTGCCGCCTCTTCTATGCCTGTTGTGTTTTCATGTGTCTACGGGCCTTGCTGTCATATTCAAAGGAAGGATTTGTGGGAGGACCTACGTGAGGCAAGTAGGGCCTTCGCGGGTATCCCGTGGCTCATAGGGGGGATTTCAATGTTACTCTTCGAATCTCGGACATACCACGTTTCAGGGGTGGTCAGGACCCGGGTTCTGCAGATTTTGTGGACGTCGTGGATTCATTGGCTCTGGAAGTTTTGGATGCGGGGGATGCCGCCTACACGTGGAGGAACTCCAACTCTCGCTCTCGTATTGATAGATTTTTGGCCTCTACGGAGCTTCCTGATTGTTTCCCGCTATCTTCTGTGCTTGCTCGGTCGCGGGGCATGTCTGACCACACACCAATTTTATGGGATTCCGATGATTCGTCCGCGGTGAGGGGTCTCTTTAGGTATGAGAGAAGCTGGTTACTGGAGGATAATTTCAGGGAGATGGTGGCTTCTCATTGGTCCAACGTGCAGGTTGATGATTCGGCGGCTTCTAAGTTTGTCCAGAAACTTGGATCTTTACGCACAAGACTGAGTTCTTTCAAGAGGGAGTCCAGGTCGGCCAGGCATGCTACTAGGTTGGAGGCTGACGAGGTAGTCAGGAGACTTGATGCTTTGGAGAATACTAGGGAGATGTCGATGGATGAGCTGGCAGCACGTTCGCTTGCCCAAAAGCAAATCGCGGCGGAGGATTTAAAGCGTGTCACTGAATGGCGTCAAAGATCGAGGAGCACGTGGCTGAATGAGGGGGACGCTAATACGGTGTTCTTTCATCGTATAGCCAGCGGAAGGCGTCGAGAGAATGCTATGCGATCGATCACGATCAATGGCCTTCGTGTGGATGGTGACAAGGAAATGGGGAAAGCAATCGTGCGCACTTTAAGGAGTTCTCGGCGAGGAACATTCCAAGGTTATGGAGGTGGACCGGGGTCGGGGCTACTTCACTTTCACCTTCGTCGTGTGTTGGGCTGACGCAGGGGGTTTCCCTGGAGGAGGTTAAGGTTGCGGTGTGGGACTTAAATGTGGATGGGGCTCCGGGCCCGGATGGCTTCCCGGCGACCTTCTACAGGGATTTTTGGGATCTGGTGGGCAATGAGGTGTTGGAGGTCATATCCTAGTTTTGTGCGGGTAACGCTGGCTTCGAGCGGATTAATAAGTCCCTGATTGTTATCCTCCCTAAGTCCGCTTCGGCCGAGCGGATTGAGGAGTACCGCCCCATTGCTATTTTTAATGCCCTCTACCTGATTGCGGTGAAGGTGTTTGCTTTGCGGCTCAGCCGGGTTCTGTACACCATCATCTCCCCGCTCCAATCTGCTTTTATACAGGGTAGACAAATCTCGGACTGCCTTACGCTTGCTTCGGAAATCGTTGCGGATTGGAGGAGGGGGGAAAGGCGTGGTGTTCTATGGAAGGTGGATTTTGCAAAAGCCTATGATAGCCATGATTGGAAGTTTCTTTGGTCGGTTCTGCGAAGAAGAGCTTTCCCGGAGGTTTGGATTTCTTGGATGCGACGTTGTATAACGACGGCCTCTTTCTCAGTCATGGTTAATGGCCGCCCGGAGGGGGTTTCTTCCAGCCGTGTAGGGGAGTGCGTCAGGGTTGCCCCCTTACTCCCCTTCTGTTTGTCATCATTGCGGATCTCCTGGCTCACATTGCTTGCCGGGTTGTTGACTGTGGATTATCGGCTGGATTCTCTAGGGGTGGTTTGGTGATCCTGTTGTTATAGTATGCTGACAATACTATCTTTTTCATTGAGGGGTGCCTCGCGGAAGCCTCGGGCATGTCTGTGGCCCTAGATCTTTTCAGTGAGATGTCCGGTCTTTTCAAGAATGTGGATAAGTCGATGGTCGTCCCTTTCGACCTCCCGACGAAGGAGGCGGACATGTGTGGGCGGGTTTTGGGGTCTGCATGCAGCTCTCATCCGATTGACTACCCGGGGATGCCCTTGGCGTTGGGAAAAACGAGACTGAGGGATTGGCTCAGGGTCGTGGAGAAGGTGGAGGCGAGGTTGGCAGGGTGGAAGTCGGCCATTCTCTCTAAGGTGGGACGGCTGGTCCTCTTAAAGGCGGTTCTCTCCTCCATCCATGTTTACTTCTTGTCTAATCGTCGGCTACCGAAGGGGATTCGCAATCACCTTGAGAAGCTTATGCGGAGATTTTTATGGGACAAGCATGGGGAGGAGTCGGGGGGATAGCACTTGGTTGAATAGGGAGAAATTACGCTACGCAAAAACGAGAGGGGGTTGGGGGTGCAGAGAATGGAGCATGTTAATGACGCTTTGCTTCTTAAGTAGGCGAGCAGAATTTGGGGCCCAGGGGAGGATTTTTGTAGCAAAGTGTTGCGCGAGATCTACGGCGTCAACAAGACGCCTCCGTTCGCGACTGATCAGGTGGGATCCCCCACACCGTTTTGGAAGGGGGTGGTGGAGGTCTTCTCCAGTTTTTTATCCTTCTTTAGGCCGGTGCTTGGAAATGGTGAATCTTTTAACTTCTGAACCGATGATTGGACGGGGGGGCCTTTGTGCTCGCGGTACCCTCGCCTATTCGCTCTAGCGGCTGATAGGAGTGCATGGGTCGCATCTTGCTGGTCGGACGGTAATTGGTTCCCGGCCTTCTCATCTAATTTCTCGGACCAAAGACTCGAGGATTTTATTGCCTTGCTGGACTCTTTCAAGGATGCGGGGCATCCTACTGTGGGAAGGGATCATTGGGCGTGACGTATGGGCCCGTTCTCGGCGGGGAAGGCGTATGGGACGATTTGTAGGCCTCCCCCCTCGCTGTCGGAGACTATGATTCGTGATTGCGGTTTCTTCTGGGGTCTCCGACTCCCTGAGCGGATTGGCTTCTTCCTCTGGCTATTTCGTAGGCAAAGAATGATGACGAGAGATCGATGTGCAAGGCTACTGGGCTCCGTCTCTGATAGGTGTATTTTGTGCGACACGGCGGCGGAGTCCCTTGAGCACCTTTTCTTCAGATGCCATAAAGTGACTATGATCTGGGAGGACGTAAGTATGGCATGGTTATGCACTTCCGATTTGGCTTCCTTCTGTGATTCGATGGTTGCAAACAGAAACAGAGCTCGGCGGGAGCTACTTAGGCCCGTGGAAATTTTGTGGGCATTATGGCTGGGCAGAAATGCAGCTATTTTCTCTGGGCAACGCTTCTACAAGGAAAACGTGGAGATGCATTACGCGCGATTGGTTGATGAGTGGGCATTGTAGTTACTTTGCTTGTTTTGTTTTCTCGTTCCCTTTGTAAATTCCATGTTTATTGTTTCTTTAATAAATAAATGGGGCGAACACCAATGAGTGTCTCCCCCTTTTTCTGGCTTTAAAAAAATATTTTTTTTAACAGCAACATGGTTATAGTGTTAAGCTCTCAGCAATCAAGAAACAATTAAGAATAAAATTTGGAGCTTAAGCTCTTGGCCACCAAGAGATCATGAAATAAGTTACTATACAATAATAGAGCGACAAAGGGTAATTTAATCACATATGGCTGGTTAATAGTTATAGCCCCTGCTGAATTTACAGTAGAAAACGTTTCTGTACTTATAAGACTACCAAAGGCATATATATAAATATATACTATAAGCACTAGTTTTACTTAATCATAAAAATTCATTTTTTTGTTGAGCCTCGTTAATAAAACATGCTTTGCCAAAGAGTACTTGGCATTAAAGATACATGGATAGTATAACAACAACCAGGATAGGGTATTGCAGAAAGTAGAGAAAATGCAAGAATTGACTTGCAAGAATAAAGCACTGATTTAGGTCATAAAAAATGCATGGAGACAGAAATTTGGGGTTTAGAATCTGCATGCATGACAGCTAAAGAATGGCTAAGGAATGTACCTCTTTGATCTTCAAAGAGGAAGAAGAGTTTGCACGCAGCAATCTGAAATTATAAGAAGCAGCAACTCCCTTGGCTTCTTGATAGCAGTTGCGATGATTTCCTTTGGAACAGAAATGGATGCCTGATAGTTGTAGGCAGCAGCTATAGCCACTGGGAGAAACTCCAGGAAGTAAGTGAGCAGCAACTCCTTATTGATGTCCAGTAGAAATCAATAGGACAATGGCTACAGCAGGACACTATGACTGGGAATTTGAAAGAAGCCTTCTCGGTGGTGACTTGCGGAGGAATTATGGAAAACTAGAGAAAGGCTTATGGGTTATATATAACGAAGAAGGGTTGTTTTGTTGATGACGAGTGGAAATTAAAAAAAACAAGTGGAGGCAGGAGGCTACTGTGCAGTCTGATACAGAACAAAAATATTTTTTTTGCATTTTTCATTCCTTTATTTGTTATACAAAATTTGATCGTACTCACGCCTCGAGTCTTGGTTTCTGATAATCTATGGCTTGTTTTGATTGTCTCTGAATGACGATCAATATGAGTATAATATTTATATACTTTTGACTGGGTTTGCAAACCCCAAAATTTTCGAGATACGTTTTTGTTTGCTGTCAAATTTTGAGATTTTAAAATATCAAATCTTTGATTGATGAACAGTCGATTCTGTTGGTCTAATTTCATCAAATTGGATTTTTAGGTGGTTTCGATTCGTTTCGCGATTTCCGGTTTCGCATTGTGGCTTTTTCCGAGGCGCGCATTACGATGCGATCTACTTTTGATCGATTGCGACCGAATGACTTTTGATTCGCGATCAATAGATCGATCATGTAACGTTGATTAATAACTTTATTGAATTATAGGGACCCTAATCAGGTCGGGTTAGGGTTTAATCGAATTCGGATGTTACAGGAGACCCGCTCGAAGTAGTCGTTGATATGAGGAGACCTAAGTGGAGGAGACAGCAGTGAGAGGAAATCCGTGCCTGGAGAGGATACTTAATGAAGATGGTTGATAGATAGGAGATGTGACGGAGTATTTCATACAATCAAATAATGGAAGCAGTAGTCTGAGATGATCCCCAGCATTAGTAGTAGAAGTCCATCAGAAGTAGTTGATGGCAAGCACCAAAAGTAAAGTGGCCCTCTCTCATACAAATATCTCAACAACGGGCCTCTCCTATATGGAAACTCTGAGAAAGGGCATCTCCTACACAAAATTCATCAATTGTAGCACCTCAAACATAGTACCACATCTAGGAATCATAAAGTTTGGTAGTAGCTTATAATTAGTGGGGGCTACTACTAGTCAACATGGGCTTAAGCATTTTGGGTTGTGATCAAGGGCTCCAGTTGGGCCCAACAGGTTGTCCGGACCAATAGTTCTCCAATAATGGACCAGGCTTAGGGCCCGGGACATTACATCATTGCTTCCCCCATGTATGGACCTTAAAGATTGAGTCTCGTGTATATGGACCTTAAAGATTGAGTCTCGTGTACATGGACCTTAAAGATCGAATACGAGACCTCATTCTGGGAGTCATGAGTAAAGGATGGATATGAAATAAATTTCTGTTGGGCAAAATCTCAAGTAGAAGAATAAATATACCCTACTCTATTTCACTCCCCCTTTCTCCCATACTTGTCAAAAATATAAGGATAATTGCCATATGAGGATAATTGTCCAATCAGGAGGACGGAAGGGGTAAACATTTTTTCCTTCATCTCCTTTTTAGTGAGTTTTTTATGCAAGTCCTATTCTCCCTTTTTTTCTTAAGTACAATCTTTCTTAGTACCCACTTAAATGGTCCGGTGGTAGTGCAATGTGTCTACCACCCAAAAGACCATGGTTCAAATCCTCTCTTGCAGGGGTTGTGTTAGGTAGTCGATAGCTAGTGAAAAAAATAGTCGAATCTTTCAACACGGATTTGAGCAATCCATGTAGCCGACCCTACTCATAGTGGGAGAAGGCTTAGAACTTTTTTTTTACAATCTTTCTTGCATTTTTTCCAACCAATTCAATGGCGTGATGGTAGTGTAGTGGGCCTACCACCCAAAAGACCAGAGTTCAAATCCCTCCTTATGGGGATTGTGTTAGGTAGGTTACAATCAACATAAAAAATACTAAGATTTTTCAACATGGATTTAAGCAAAAATCCATGTAGTGCAATGTGTCCTAAGTAAACAATACTGGGGATTGATCTTGGGGGGAAGATTACATGATAGAGATAAAAGAGGTAGAAAATATACAAAAGATAAGGAAAGATAAATACATTTCTCAACACTCCCCCTCAAAATGGAGCATAGATGTAAATCATGCTCAACTTGAAACATTTCTGGAATGGCCCTCTAGCTAGAGTCGTGATAAAAACATCGATTATTTGTTCCCCTGAGATGGTGTGGGAAATAGAGATAAAACCCTTTTGAATCATGTCATGTGTATGATGACAATCTATCTCAATGTATTTAATTCTGTAATGGAAGACAGGATTGTTGCCAATGAAAAGAGAAACTTGGTTATCACACAGCAACTGCATAGGAAAAGGTGCATCAATGTCTAAATCTATCAAAACAGATCTACCCACATCATCTTAGTACTACCCTGAGCCATGTCTCTATAATAACCATTACATAGAGAAGACTTCAGATACCTCAGGATCATGTGAACCGCATCCATGTGGTTTTGTCTCGGCTGCTCCATAAACTAGCAGACTTCGCTATAGCAAATGAGATATCTGGCATCATAAAAGGACATATCGCGATATATCGTCGATATATCGGCATAGAGAGGCAGGGGATATCAATAGCAGGGTGCATATCTATTTACCAGGAATCCAGGATATCGGCAATATATGATCGATATATCGACGATACCTACATGATCCATTTACCCCATCCAGTTGTTTAGTCCCACATTGTCCAGTGGTGGGACTTGGAGGCCCTGTGGAGGCTATATAAGGAGCCCCAAGCCTCCTGTAACAGATGAGAAAAAGCAATGCTACATATGCCCCATCGAGGGCTTCTCCCGTGGTTTCATCCCGCTCCTCACGGAGTACGGTTCCACGTAAAATCCCGCGTTCTTATTGTTCCTTATATGTTATCCATGTTTTGGCTTCCGCTTCCTATTTTCTAACATGGTATCAGAGCGGGTTCGATTCTCGAGGATTTTGTGTTCTTTATTTATTCGAGATTCGATTGTTGTTCCTGAGGATTATTTTATTGAAGATTATTATTGATCAAAAGTTCTTATTCTAGGGTTTTTTGAAACCCTAGATTTATTCGTAAAGATCTGCTCTCCAGGCCTTGCACCATCTTCAAGCCGCAGGCGGCGGCATCTTGATACTCCTGGAACGGGAAGCATCTCGAGAAACCTAAGGGTAACCTCACTGGAATCCGAAGAATCGCACGCAACCCCTTCTGGCGCCCCAGGCATCCAGGTGCATCAGGTGGCGCCTCCACAAGCACGCACCATCTCTCCTATAGTCTGAAAAGTCACCAGAGCGGAGACCAAAGCATCCCTGGTGGAGCCTCGCTTCTCCGCCCTCGTGCGGCGGCGCAGCAGGCCTCCTCGTCCAAGGCAGCACTACCCTGGCGCGTGAAGAAACCCCTGGCGGCGCTCTCCAACTCGCAGGTCCAGGCGATAGTCCAAGAGGCGCCGCCTCCAGGCGACAATCCCAGGCGGAGACCCCAGTCTGTGCCTTCCTCTTCTACGCGCTGCCCTAGGTGCTAGGGCACCATCGTCATGCGGCCATCTCCCAACGCCGCAGTCCCAGGTCTTCCTTCGATCATGCTCGGCGGCGTGAACACTCTAGCCGCGTCAGGCGACGCTGCTCCAGGGCGACAAACCCTTCGCCATCTCCTGTCAAAGTCGCATATGGCAGCATCCAGAGCTCCAGGCAGCTCGGCCACACCATATGGCTCCTCTCTCACGCAAGCCATATGGGGTAGCGGCGATGAAGATCCCCAATCGGGGAGCGGCAGGCGATCGACAAAAAAAAGGGGGAAAGGGATTTCCCAGTAACCCTAAGGGCCTCACGGCTTGCTTCTGTCGCTTTATTGGGCATGTTGGGCCGTGTATCGCTGTTAAAAAAAGAAAAAGAAAAAGAAAAAAAAGGAAAGAAAGAAAGAAGGAAAAGGCACGTACAAATACAAAAGCCGTACGTATTCAAAAAAATGATTTGAATAGCCGTTAAAAAAAAGAGGGTGAACGGCTTTGTTAAAAAAATGTTTTAAAAAAATTGGACGGCTTATAAAAAATTTTGAAGAAAAAGCCGCACGGAATTTTTCAAGAATATTTATGTTTTCCACAATTTCTTTGTCTTCTCCCTACATTGTCGATGTCATTGTTTCCGACAAGTATGGGAGAAAGGGGGAGTATATGTGTAGAGTCACAGGTCCGAGTCAGATCCAGATTTTCCAGACTCCAGATTACAGACCAAGTCAGATTTCCAGACTCTACAATTCATATTCAGATTTTCCATGCGTAATTCTAAACTCAACGTTCAGATTCCGAATCCCAGTTTGATGCGCAGATTCAGACTCGACGATTGATATCGAGTCTCCAGTTTCAGACACGCATGAGTTTGCGGTCATGTTCAGATGAGCATATGTTGCCATCATTTGTTCGTGGTCCCCATCATTATTCTTGTTTTGTCGGCTAGAGTTTTCATGTGAGCCATAGGGACTCCAGAGCAGAGGACCATTCCCTATGCCATTAAGGGCAAGGGTTTTCATGTGGTATCATAGGTACTCCATAGTAGAGCACCATTCTCTGAGCCAGATGGGAGAGATCCAGTTCTCCGACGAGGAGACTCCAGGCGCAGTTTCAGACTCGATGGTCAGATTCCGAGTCTTCAGTTGACTCACACTCCAGCCGGTTCGTCCTCCTCACCTGCACGGCATGAGAAGCAACGTCCTCGACTGAGCAATGTGCGCGTTGGCTTGATATTGTTCGTAGTGTCCTGTAGTGTGAGTTGAGTTTCTTTCTGTTTGTTTGTCCAAGCTGAGCATTGCATGCTCCAGCTTGAGGGGGAGTGTTGGAGTATTTTGTTGAGCGCCTATTGAGTTGTAGATGGGTAAATGGATACCTACAGGATCCATTTACCCCATCCAGTTATTTAGTCCCGCGTTGTCCAGTTGTGGGACTTGGAGGCCCCGTGGAGGCTATATAAGGAGCCCCAGGCTTCCTGTAACAGATGAGAAAAAGCAATGCTACATATGCCCCATTGAAGACTTCTCCCGTGGTTTCATACCGCTCCTCATAGAGTAAGGTTCCACGTAAAATCCCGCGTTCTTATTGTTCCTTATATTTTATCCATGTTTTCGCTTCCGCTTCCTATTTTCTAATAGATATCGATAGCAGGGTGCATATCTATTTACCAGGAATCCAGGATATCGGCAATATATGATCGATACATCGACGATATATCGCCATATCGACCCATATCCATCAAAAATGATGGGATTCAGTACAAAAATAGTACAAAAATTCCTGGATATCAACCGATACGTCGAAATTTCGTCGATATTTATTGATGAATACCGTTGTAAGCTTGATTTCACTATTTATTTTGCTACTCCTAGTATTAAAATACATCATGTTTTATATATTTTGTTTTGGTAGGGTATGGTGCGACAGGGGGTGCATGCAATGGTTCTTCAACTTGAGGTGTCTAATCGATTTTAATTCGGCTTCTTTCCCTTTGGAAAATACTATTATGAATTATGTCTCTTTTTAGAAAAATGCTATTATGCTCTTTTATTTGATTGGTTCTCAAAATAGCTCAAACATTTTGTTTATACATAATATGTGATGTAATATAAGTCTTGGATAAATCCATTTCCAATATCTAAAAGTCAACAATCAACACTAACAATGATATGCTCAATATGACAGGTATGTGCAATATAAGGGTCATAGATGATCGATATGTATGATATAAGTATATATTTGTAAGTTATTTAGTGTTACAAGAATTTGGATGGACTACATTTCCATTATCCATAAGTTAGCAATCAACAGTAACAACGATGTGTTTTATATGACTAATAGGTGATATAAAGGTCATAGAGGATCGATATGTGTGATCTAAGAGGATAATTGCAAGTTATTTAGTGTTCTAAGAACTTGGACGAGCTCCATTTCCAATATCTATAGGTCAACAACTAACAGTATCAAAGATATGTTCGATATGACTAATATGTGCGATATAAGGATCATGGATGAACTATATGTGTTATCTAAGTGTATATTTGTAAGTTATTTCATGTTATAAAAACTTGAACGAAATCCATTTCTGATATCTATAAGTCAGGAATCAACATTAACATCGATATGTTCGAAATGATCGGTATGTGTGGTATGTGGCGGTATAAATGATCGATATGTGTGATATAAGTGTGTATTTATAGGTTATTTATATTTTTAATATTTTTAATGAACTTATTTTTTGGAAAACGGCAAAAATGCTATTTTTGAGCCATTTCCGACATTTCCACTGATATCGTCCATATATCAGTGATATGTCCCGATATATGCTTTTTCGGATGGACCGATACTTGTACAAAGAAAGGTGGCCAAATCGAAAATGCCACAAGTATAGGGGGAGAGATTAACCTCGTGAGAATGGAAGAAGCACCAGCATATGGAGATAGGACCAATATGTGCAGACTCCCTTGCTCAGAGACACATCCAATCACGTTGCCCGTGAGTATATCCTGAAACACAAGAGCATAGGGGTTAAATATGGCATGACAAAGTAAATCATTAGTGATTCGATAATAGCTAATAAATTCATGGAAAATCAGGTGCAAGAAGCACATCTTGCAAGTGCCTAGATGGTATCAACCATTTCCCCAATATCCTGTAACAGGAGAATGTGTTCCATCTACAATAACTGATCTGTCAGATAATACTCAGTTTGTGTGGATGTCGCTTCGCGAGGCGAGGTCTAGGGTTTCTCGCGAAGCTGCGCCGCGCGATGGCCAGCTCTTCAGCGCACGTGGTCTGCGGAGCGCGAAGTCTAGGGCGCGCGAGGTCTGCGGCGCGCGAGGTCTGCGACGTGCGTGCTCTGCGGCGCGCGGTGGTGTGGTCTGCGTCGCGTGTTGGAAAGGCGAGGTCTTCGGCGAGTGTTGGCGAGGCGAGGCGAGGTCTGACGATGGCGGGCCTCAGGTGATGGCGAGGACTTCGCGTTTCC
Organism: Ottelia alismoides; assembly: GCA_037367405.1. Taxonomy (NCBI): domain Eukaryota; kingdom Viridiplantae; phylum Streptophyta; class Magnoliopsida; order Alismatales; family Hydrocharitaceae; genus Ottelia; species Ottelia alismoides. The sequence goes on from JAZKJV010003832.1 coordinate 37,010, forward strand.
AGGCTGGCTGCCGCGTGCCTTCGTCGCCGGTGCTCGGCGGCGCTGGGGGTGCCTCTGGCGGGGCGCGCCCACCTGCGCGACAACCTTCTCAGGGAGTGGGGCCTTTCCTCCCGTGGTCGAGGGCCCTTCAGGGGGCTTCCGATGGTGCTGGTCTGCCCCCCAAGCTTGGTTGGGGGTCCGATGGTGCTCGCAGGCATCCGGGGGTCCATGTTCGGGACTGTTTGGGTGTGGTTATCTCTAGTGCAGATGCCACTGGGGGGTTCCGGCTCTGGGGCCGTCGGTCTGGATGCGGGAGCAGGTCAGGCTGCCGGTGGAAGTTCGGAGGAGTGGTGTGTGGTGGAAGGTCGGCGCAGGCGGCGCGAGGATAGGGCTTCTGTGCGGGCCCGGGGGCCTCCGCTGGTATCTCCTTTCGACAGGGGTTGCTTCCGGTGTGGTGCATTGGATCACTGGGCGAGGGCGTGCCGCGGGCCGCTTCGCTGTTTTTCTTGCCGGGGTTTCGGTCACGCTAGGCGATCCTGCTCATTGTTGTTTCGTCCTGGAAGCATGTTGGTTGCTGAGGGCGTTGGGGACGGGGCCCTCTTCATGGCGACATCAGATGTGGGGTTCGTGTCGAAGGCAGATTTCAAGGGTGATGTGGGGCAGATCTCTCCGTGGCGTGCGTTGGCGAGAGGGCTTCAGGCGCAAGAGGAGCGTGCCTTGCTGAGTGGGCCGGCTGTGGGAGTGTTGCAGATGAAGTGGCGGAGGGTCCGGGACTCGGATGTCGCACTTGTGCCGGCTCGGGTGGAGAGAGTTGTGCTCAGGGGGCTGCCGATGAGGGCAAGGTCGAAGGATCGCATCTCGAGCTTGCTGCAGGGTGTTCTTGTGGTTGACTCTGTCGAGTCCGCGGGTCGTGACCTGGGGCAACATGTGGACGTTCAGCTTCGGGTGAGGCCGGTTGGCGAGGAGAAGATGGGCTAGTGGGAGGTGGTGCTGGACGGCAGGAAGGTCTTGATTGAGCTGGTGGTCGCTGATGTCTGGGCGGCTTTGCAGGGGGTCGGGGTGCGTAGGGGGGGCATCTCGGTGGCGGAGTCTGCGTCGGAGGCTGGCGGTGGTGAGGCGGCTCGCCTTTGTGCCACGCAGGTCCCGGAGGTGGGGGCGCTGCCCGTGGAGGGGAGGATTTCTTGTGAGGGGGGTCGGCCCTCTGACGGGCTTCTTCCTTCTAAGCCGGTGGTTCGCTTTGGTACCTTTTCTGAGGTGGGGGTTCCGAGGTCGGGTTCTCTGCCGTGGGGCCCTGTGGGTGAAGTGGTTGGGGGTTGTGTTGTGGGGGAGGTGCCAGCTGTGTCCCTGGGGCTGGAGGGGGTGGTTGGAGGTTCGCTAGAACATGGGGGGTTTTGGCTGTCGGGGAGCCGCTTGCGGGTGAGCAGTTTGGGGAGGGGTCGGTCCTGTTGGCCGAGGCGATGGCGGCAGGGGGGTCGGTGGTGGAGGGGGAGTCGATGGCTTGTGTTGGCGTCGCTGCCGGGTTGGGGAGCGTGGTGGGGGCTCCTCTTTCGCCTCTGGGGGCCTGTGTTGAGGTTGGGAGAGAGGGCTCTGACCGGCGGTTTGGTTTCGCATGTGAGAGGGCGAGGGGTGGAAGGAGAAGGTTGGAGAAGTTGGCAAGGGCGTCGTTGCGGGCGGCGTTGGCGGCGGGAGTTGCGGGTGAGGCTGCCTGCGCGAGGGGCGGCAGTCCCATTGAGGTGAGAAACCGCTTTGCTGCTCTGGATCGGGGAATGGTGCGACGATTGGGGGTTATTCCTCCCTCGAAGATGGTTGATCGGTTGCCTAAATGAAGTTGTTGTCTCTTAATGTGAGGGGCTTGGGCCGGCCCGACAAGAGGCTCGGGGTGCATAATTTGCTGAGAGAGGCTGGGGCAGATATCTTTATTCTTCAGGAGACAAAGCTGCAGTCGTTGGATGATCAGCAACGAAGGGAGGTGAGTAGGGGTGAGATCTTTCACATTGCGGTGAAAGAGGCCGCGGGTGCTTCCGGGGGGATTTTTACTGGCTGGCGGTCCGATTCTTTTGACCTGTTGGAGACTTTCGCCTCCCGTTTTACTTTGTCGGTGAGGCTACGTCGTAGAGCGGATGGTCTTTGCGTGTTCATCACTAACGTGTACGGCCCGTGACGACAGGAGGATGGCAGATTGGCTGCTGACTTGGACGATATAGCGCCTGAGGTGGGTGATGGAGCCTGGATCATTGGTGGGGATCTGAAAGTCACCTTGTTCTCGGAGGATAGGCCGAGGGGTGGCGGGGGCTTGGATGCTGGATCTGCGGATTTGAGGCAGGTGGTCCGTTCTTTGGGCTTGTTTGTGGTGGACGCGGCAGGTTGCAGGTTCACGTGGAGGAATGCGAGGTCCAGGTCCAGGCTCGACAAGTTCCTGGTGTCAATTGAGGCGGGGGAGCTCTTCCCATTGGCGAGGGCTTGGGCTCTTCCGAGGACGTTGTCTGATCATACCCCGATTCTTTGATTTTCTGGGGAGGAGCGCGTGGCTCGGTTTTTTTTTCTGTTTTGAGAAGAAGTGGCTGTTGGAGGAGGGCTTTCGGGATCTGGTTTCTGAGCATTGGCGGGCATTCTCCGTCTCCGGTTCGGCGGTGTCGCGTTTTGCGGCAAAGCTGGGCGCACTTAGGAGGTTGTTGCTGTCGTATGGGAAGGAGGTCGCCAGGAGGAGGAGGGCCAGCAGGGCTGAGGCGGAGGCGGGAATTAGCAGGCTGGATGAGCTGGATGATGACCGGGTTTGACTCCGAAGGAGGTGGAGGAGAGGGCTGCATGGTTGGAGGTTGTCTACCAGGAGGACAGGAAAGAAGAGGTCCATTGGAGGTAGCGACCGCGGCAGAAGTGGTTGAGGGAGGGTGATGCTAACACTCGCTTCTTCCATTCGGTTGCATCTGGAAGGAGGAGAAGGAGCTTCTTGCAAGAGGTGGAGGTGGGGGGCCGGAGGATTTCGGGGGAAAGGAACATTGGTGTTGCCTTGCGGGAGCATTTTGTAAGGGCCTCGAGGAGGGTGAGAGGGGGGATGGTTGGGGGTGGACCGGACGGGGGTCGGGGTCGTTGACCGGTCAGCAGGCGGATTTGTTGGTGGCAGATTTTTCGGAGGCGGAGGTTCGCAGGGCGGTCTGGGATTTAAATGCGGATGGGGCTCCTGGCCCGGATGGTTTCTCTATTTGTTTTTACAGGGAGTTCTGGGAGCTGTTGAAGGGAGAAATTATGGAGGTTCTGAATGAGTTCAGGGATGGCAACTGCGGCTTTGAGAAGGTCAACAGGGCCTTGATTTTTCTATTGCCTAAGAAAGAGACCCCAGTGGGTGTTGGAGACTATCGGCCTATATCGATCTCTAACGGCATCTATCTCATTGTGGCCAAGGTCTTGGCGAGCAGGCTTAGAGTTGTTCTCTCTAGTATGGTTCTTCCTTCACAGTCCGCGTTCATTCCTGGACGTTGTATGGCAGATGGTATTGTGACTGCGTCGGAGGTCTGTCGTGAATGGAAGAGATCCAGGAAGAAAGGTGTGATTTGGAAGATCGACTATGCGAAGGCCTATGATTGTGTCAGCTGGAAGTTCCTGTGGGCGTCGCTTGAGAAGAAGGGATTCCCACCTCTTTGGGTGGACTGGGTTAAGAGGTGTGTCACTACGTGCTCTTGCTCGGTGCTGGTCAATGGAAGTCAGGAAGGAGGATGGTTCCAACCGCAGAGGGGGGTGCGCCAGGGAAGCCCCCTTGCTCCCCTTCTGTTTGTTTTGGTTGCGGATTGTCTTGCGGTTTTATTTCGGCGGGTAGTTGAGGAAAGCTGGTGTGAGGGGTTCACGTTGGAGGACATCTCCGTCCCGGTTTTGCAATATGCGGACGACACGCTGATTTTTTGGGGGGGACGGAGGCACGGAACCACAATGCTGATGACCTGCTGGACGTGTTTGGATGTCTTTCTGGCTTGCAGATCAACAGGCAGAAGCATGTACTGGTAACTCTTGGGATGCAGGAGGACGAGAAGATCCGGTTAGCTGAGTGGGCGGGCTGCCCCCTAGGTACATTGCCCATCTCCTACTTGGGGTTGCCTTTGGTCGACGGCAGACGGAGGAAGTCCGATTGGGACTGTGTTCTTCAGAGATTGGAGGAGCGGATGGAGGGGTGGTGTAACATCCGGGATCCGCTAAACCCGAACTCGACCCGATTAGGGTCCGATTAGCCAATAAAGTTTATTGTCAATATTAGACAACCTAAAACGATCATTTGATCGTGAATCAAAAGTCGTTCGGGCGAAATCGACCAAAAATCGATCGCATCGTAATGCGCGCCGTGAAAAAGCCACGACGCAAATTCGGAAACCGCAAAACGAACCGAGACCGTCATTAGATCCGATTCGACGAAACAAGACCAACGGAATTGACCGTTCATCAATCGGAGATCGTTTGCTAATTTTTAATCACAAAATTTAACCTAGAACAAAAACCGTATCCGAAAATTTCGGGGATTCAAAACCCGACCGAAAGTATACCAATATTATACTCATATTAATCGTCATTTAGAGACGGTCAAAAAATTGTGTACCCCTCAGGATCCGGGTACCCGTTTACGACAAAATTCGCAAAAAAAGGGAAATTTTTCGCGCAATTATGACATTCATTTCGATCACAAAACCACAAAGTAAAAGGGATAAATGGCACCAAAATTTCATGCATGGCAGCAAATGGATTAGGAATAGGATGGTACAAACATGAATTTCAATAACTTTTTTTTATAAAAATTCTGTAGCTTGAGTTTGTAATAAACGGTGTAAGTACCACTTAAATGGCAACAAAAGAGAGGGTAAATTTGCACATGCATGGCAGCAATGAGGGGAAAGGGAATGTACCTTAGAGCCTCAAAATGAGAGGATTTCTTGACATGCAGGAAGATGTCCAGCAGCTGTAGCTGGGAGCTCTTCTTGAGAAGAAGGGATTGTACCTCTCAAAATCTCCAAGTTTTGGAGGATTCCTGAGTATGCATGCAGCAGTCCAGGCTTGACCAACTATCAAACTTGGCTATTTGTAGCTCTATAATGCAGAACCCACCTTCCTAATTGGCTCGTGGTGAGGGAGAGAGATGGAAATTGCTGTAAATAATAGTTTTGGTGGTTGCAAATGGGGTTCCAGCAATAGATGTATCTTGATTCTCAGCTGAGATGAAAGAAGTGGAGAGGGCTTGATGGCTGGAACTCCCCTCTCGTTGGAGGGAGATGGAATTAAAGAGGAGAAGGGGTAAAGTAGTCGGTATAAGTAAAGAGGTGATTTGCCAAGTGGGAATTAAGATAGGGCCAAATGGAGGGGTATAAAGCCAAGTGGTAAAAGACGAAAGCCAAGGGGTATATTTTTTTTTATAATCGAACAGACTGCTGCTACTGTAGTCTGCTGATATTTATTTATTTTTTATATTTTTTTTTACAAAAACTCTATTAACTTAAAGTTGACCGTATGTGCGCCTCGGGTCTCGGATTTTAACGCATAATATCTCGTTTTGATCGTCTCGGGACGACGATCAATTTGAGTATAATATTGGTATACTTTCGGTCGGATTTTGAATCCCTAAAATTTTCGGTTACGGTTTTTGTTCAAGGTTAAATTTTGTGATTAAAAATTAGCAAACGACCTCCGATTGACGAACGGTCAATTCCATTGGTCTTGTTTCGTCGAATCGGATCTAATGACGGTCTCGGTTCGTTTTGCGGTTTCCGAATTTGCGTCGTGGCTTTTTCACGGCGCGCATTACGATGCGACCGATTTTTGGTTGATTTCGCCCGAACGACTTTTGATTCACGATCAATTCATCGTTTTAGGTTGTCTAATATTGACAATCAACTTTATTGGCTAATCGGACCCTAATCAGGTCGAGTTCAGGTTTAGCGGATCCCGGATGTTACAATTATAAAAACCTCAAAGGGAGTCTCGTCCTCGAGACTCGAGTCAAGGTCATCATGTATCTTGTTTGAATCTCATATGGCCATAAAAACCTCAAAGGGTTTTGGACCCATAAAAACTTCAAAGAGAAAATAAGCCATATTTTTGAACATATATCTAGTTACAAAAGCTTGTTTTGATTATTACCTCAGAAAAGCTGTGGGTATCGTGTCCGCATGTCCGCTTCGGTCTCCCAAGTCGCCTCTTTGATGCCGTGTCGGTGCCACAAAACCTTGACCGATGAAATCTCCTTGTTGCGAAGCTTCTTCACAGCGCGGTCAAGTATCTGGGTTGGCTTCTCCTCATAAGTCAGATCCGGCTCTACATCGATATTCTCATAACTGATGATATGTCGAGGGTCGTGCACATACTTCCTCAGGTTGGATATGTGGAAGATATCATGAATAGCCGATAGATGTGGAGGAAGGGCTACTCGGTATGCAACCTTCCCCACACGAGCAAGAATCTCGAACGGTCCAACATATCGCGGCGCCAACTTGCCACGAACACCAAATCTCTGCACTCCCTTCATGGGAGATACACGGAGAAATACCCAATCTCCAACCTATAGTTTATAGGAATATAATTAGTATGAGATTAAGTTGAACATATATATATATATATATCATAATTGAGTGGATGAAGAGGAAATAATTAGATTACCTGAAACTTTAAGTCTCTCCTCCGACGGTCTGCATAACTCTTCAGGCGGCTCTGTGCCGTCAGAAGCCTCCGTCTCACAAGATCAACAGCTCTCGCGGTCTCCTCCAAGAGATCCACGGAATATAAAGCATGATCACCTACCTCACGCCAATTGAGAGGTGTGAGGCATCTCCGCTCGTATAGAGCTTCGAATGGTGCCATGCCAATACTGGAGTGATAGCTGTTGTTGTACGTGAATTCCACCAAAGGCAAATGGTCCTTCCAGGACCCTTTCCACTCCAAAGTGCATGCGCGAAGTAGATCCTCAAGCGTCTGAATGGTGCGCTCACTCTACCCATCTGTCTGCGGATGATATGCAGAACTCATCCTCAGCTCTGTCTGTAGTGCTGACATAAACTGGTGCCAATAATGAGATGTAAATCTCGAATCCCTGTCAGACACCACCTCTCGTGGTATACCATGCAGCCTGATAATGTTCTGCACGTAGAGCTTGACCAACCTGGACGGAGTGTAAGTCGTGTTGACAGGTATGAAATGGGCTGACTTGGTAAACCTATCAACAACGACCCAAATAGAATCATGGCCTCCTGGCGTCTTCGGCAGACCTGTGACAAAATCCATAGAAATGCTCTCCCACTTCCATTCGGGAATGGGGAGAGACTGTAGTAATCCTGGCGGTCTCCTGTGCTCAGCCTTGACCATCTGACAGGTCATGCATCTACTAACATGTAGCGCCACATCGCGCTTCATTCCATCCCACCAGAAATGTCGACGTAGATCACGGTACATCTTCGTACTGCCTGGATGGATAGATAACCGTGAACTGTGTGCCACGTCCAGAATGTCTCTGCGAAGCTGCTCGTCATTGGGTACAACAACCCGTCCTGCCTTCCATAAAATAGACTCCATCACAACAAAGTCGTCAAATTCGTCCTTGACGGCGCGCATGTATCTATCTCGGATCCAAGGGTCTGTCTTCTGGCCCTCTACAATACGATCCCAAAGGCTGTTGTATCGTGGAGGCACGGCGGTAGAAATAGATGCGCTCTCCTGAGGATGCCAATCGGTCAAAGCAGCAAGCGTATCCCACGTATATAGCCAGTTCGCCGTACCATCAGCATGTGCTCTCCTGCTAAGTGCATCAGCCACCACGTTTCCCTTACCGGGATGGTAAGAGATCGTGCAATCATAATCCTTCAGCAGCTCGAGCCATCTGCGTTGTCTCATGTTCAGCTCCTTCTGATCAAAGATGTACTTCAGACTCTTGTGATCTGTGAAAATCTCGAAGTTCACCCCATAAAGATAGTGGCGCCAGATCTTCAAGGCGAAGACAACTGCCGCCAACTCCAAGTCATGTGTGGGGTAGTTCCGCTCGTGCGGTCTCAACTGCCGTGATGCGTAAGCAATCACCTGTCCTCTCTGCATCAACACTGCTCCTAGACCCTCTCCAGATGCATCTGTGTAAACTGCATAGTCTTGAGTGCCTGAAGGAAGAGCAAGAATAGGTGTTGTAGTCAACCTCTCCTTCAGTGTCTGGAAGGCCTGCTCACATGAATCGTCCCAAATGAATGGGACTCCCTTCTGCGTCAGTCGTGTCAGAGGGCGAACAATGTGTGAAAATCCGCTGACAAAGCGTCTGTAATAACCTGCTAGCCCAAGGAAGCTCCGAATCTGCGTGACAGTCTTGGGCTGCTCCCAAGACATGACTGCATCTATCTTCGCAGGATCAACTGCAATGCCTGCTTCAGAAATGATATGCCCGAGAAATGAGACCTGGGATAACCAGAAATCACACTTGCTCAACTTGGCATATAGCTTGTGCTTCCGCAATGTGTCCAAAACAATCCGTAGATCATTCACATGATCCCATTCATTCCGTGAGTAGATGAGCACATCATCGATGAACACCACTACAAACTTGTCCAAGTATGGACGGAAGATACGGTTCATCATAATTATGAAAGCTGCAGGTGCATTGGTGAGCCCAAACGGCATCACCACAAACTCGTAATGTCGATAGCGAGTCCTGAAGGTTGTCTTCGGAATATCCGACTCGCGAATCCTCAGCTGATGGTAGCCTGAGCGAAGATCGATCTTCGAGAAAATCGAAGATCCCTGGAGCTGGTCAAACAAATCATCAATGCGTGGCAAAGGATAACGGCTCTTCACCGTTCTCTTGTTCAGCTGCCTGTAATCGATGCACAGTCTCATGGATCCATCCTTCTTCCTGACAAATAGAACCGGAGCACCCCAAGGTGAAGTGCTCGGCCTCACGAATCCCAAATCAAGTAATTCCTGTAGCTGCACCTTCAGCTCCCTCAACTCGGCTGGTGCCATGCGATAAGGTGCCATAGAGATCGGCTGTGTTTCTGGCAGCAATGTGATCTCGAACTCGATCTCTCTCTCAGGAGGTAATCCTGGTAGCTCATCAGGAAACACGTCAGGGTATTCTGAGACTACTCGGATGTCCTGTATCATCGGCTCCTGATCAGATACCTCCCGCACAAATGCAAGGTATGAATCACAACCCTGATCAACAAGTCGCTGGGCTCGCAACACTGAAATGTACTCCATGATGGAGTCATGTATAGTACCCTCAAAAGTGAACTCGGGTAGATCTGGAATCCTGAAGACAACCGTCTTCCTAAAGCAATCAACCAGTGCATGATGAGTGGATAACCAATCCATGCCCAAAATCAAATCGAACTCATCAAGTTGCAGAAGTAGACAATCTGCGATCATCTCGTGACCTCCAATCAGTACGGGCAAGTGCCTGACTATCAGTGAAATAATGAACAACTGGCCACCTGGTCCTCGGATGTGGTATGGGGAAGAAAGAGTCTCTGCGACTCTACCTAAAGAAGCAAGTAGCCTCAAAGCAAGAAAAGAGTGTGTCGCACCAGAATCAAATAAGACATGGAAAGGTCGGCCCAAGACTGAGACCATACCTTTCACCACAGTAGCCGCTGAACGTGCCTGCTCCTCAGTAACTGCGTGTATCTTCCCCTGCCTGGCTGGTGCAGCACTGGATCCTGCCACACTCTGTGTCTGTCTCTGCTGTTGTCGCCTGGAGTTGGAGTTCCTGCCATGGAAACTCCCTGAGCATTGTGCCTGAGGCTGAGACTGTGAAGGTTGTGGCTGAGGCTCACCAGCTACCTGTAGGCACTGTGAGCGATAGTGTCCCCACTCTTGACATCGGTAACACCGGACTGGTCGAGTAGATGGAGTAGATGTGTCCGTGCTCCGAGCTGGTCCTGCAGGTGGTCTATCTGCTCGCTGCGACCTAGATGGTCGAGCGGACTCTATGCCACGTCCGGCGAGTGCTCCTCCTAGAGTAGTCGATGGAGAAGAGCGAGCACTGCCAGAGAATGTCGAACCTGTAGGTCGGAACCGTCTGTCTGACCTCTGCTGCTGAAACGGTCGACGTATCGGTCCAAAAGATCGTCGCGGTCTAGGCGCTGCTCCAGAAGAGCTCCCGAAACGTCTCCCCCTAATGTCCTCAAACTTCTCCGCAGCATCGGTAGCCTCGGAGATGGAAGTGATGTGTAGCCCTGCCAGCTTCTCCTGTACCTCCTCCCGCATGCCGCCAATGAACTTTTCCAGATTCTCCTCTGGAAATACGCTAGCTGCTCGTGTATGTCGTGACAGCTCTGTGTATCGGATAAAGTAATCTCTGGCGGTCATCTGTCTCTGACGAAGCTCTGCAAAAAGTCGGCGCTGGGACTTCTTCCACTTCGCAGAAAAGAAGTGGCCTCGGAACTTCGTCTCGAAATCATCCCAGGTAGGCTCTCGGCCTAGCTCAGACACTACCGCATCCCACCATCTCTCGGCAAAATCCGTCAATGAATATTCCATGAAGGATAGCCATGTGTCTCGTGGCGCGCGAATCATCCTGAGCATCTTCGTCACCCGCTTCAGCCACTGCTCAGCAACATCTGGTGATCCTGTACCCTCGAACAAGGGTATGTTGGCGCGCTGGTAGGATGTGAAAATGGACCGGTGCCTGTGAATAGCTGAATACTCGTGTGCCCCCTCGTCAGCAAAGTCAACAGGGTCCTGCTCCCTGTCCAAGTCTGCATCCTCCTCAGCTCCATGTTCTGGTATGTCCTCTAGTGGATCGTCAGGATGAGGCTGCTCCACCTCAACGGACTGGTGCTGGTCCTGTCGTATTCCATCCTGGGATGGATGGTACGTGAAATCTGACAGGTCCTCAAATCTCATCTCTATGTCCGTCTGCCTGTCCGCAATCTCAGTCTGCTGGGCCAATATCTGCTCCTGCTGGCCTCTCATAGCAGCCTGCTGCTGCTGAAGATCGGTAAGTGCGCTCAGTATGCGTGCCAGCTGATCAGAAGTATCCTGACCTGGTCGAGATGCCATGGCTCTGCATGAGAACCATAATTAGTCATAAGAATGTCTTAGACAGATATTTATCATAAATGCTTTTCTCTTATTGGGATATAATATGAAAATTAATGAACTTGGTGACATCTGTGGTTATTGAATATGAATATCATATTTCCCTTCTTGGACTCACGACATGCAGGAAGACTGTCGCTATCCGAGAACTTAATAGGATAGGAATTGAAATACTGTGAATGTGCGTATCAGGGTACCACTGCTCTGATACCAAATTGTGAACCCCTCAGGATCCGGGTACCCGTTAATCACACACTTGCACTATTATTCACATGAGATCGCATGAAGTTACAGAAAAGCAGGGAAAAATTTTCGCGCAATTATGACATTCATTTCCATCACATAACCACAAAGTAAAAGAGATAAATGGCACCAAAATTTCATGCATGGCAGCAAATGGATTAGGAATAGGACGGTAGAAACATGAATTTCAATAACTTTTTTTTTATAAAAATTCTGTAGCTTGAGTTTGTAATAAACAGTGTAAGTACCACTTAAATGGCAACAAAAGAGAGGGTAAATTTGCACATGCATGGCAGCAATGAGGGGAAAGGGAATGTACCTTAGAGCCTCAAAATGAGAGGATTTCTTGACATGCAGGAAGATGTCCAGCAGCTATAGCTGGGAGCTCTTCTTGAGAAAAAGGGATTGTACCTCTCAAAATCTCCAAGTTTTGGAGGATTCCTGAGTATGCATGCAGCAGTCCAGGCTTGACCAACTATCAAACTTGGCTATTTGTAGCTCTATAATGCAGAACCCACCTTCCTAATTGGCTCGTGGTGAGGGAGAGAGATGGAAATTGCTGTAAATAATAGTTTTGGTGGTTGCAAATGGGGTTCCAGCAATAGATGTACCTTGATTCTCAGCTGAGATGAAAGAAGTGGAGAGGGCTTGATGGTTGGAACTCCCCTCTCGTTGGAGGGAGATGGAATTAAAGAGGAGAAGGGGCAAAGTGGTCGGCATAAGTAAGGAGGTGATTTGCCAAGTGGGAATTAAGATAGGGCCAAATGGAGGGGTATAAAGCCAAGTGGTATAAGACGAAAGCCAAGGGGTATATTTTTTTATAATCGAACAGACTGCTGCTGCTGTAGTCTGCCGATATTTATTTTTTTTATATATTTTTTTTTACAAAAACTCTATTAACTTAAAGTTGACCGTATGTGCGCCTCGGGTCTCGGATTTTAACGCATAATATCTCGTTTTGATCGTCTCGGGACGACGATCAATTTGAGTATAATATTGGTATACTTTCGATCGGGTTTTGAATCCCCGAAATTTTCGGATACGGTATTTGTTCAAGGTTAAATTTTGTGATTAAAAATTAGCAAACGACCTCCGATTGACGAACGGTCAATTCCGTTGGTCTTGTTTCGTCGAATCGGATCTAATGACGGTCTCGGTTCGTTTTGCGGTTTCCGAATTTGCGTCGTGGCTTTTTCATGGCGTGCATTACGATGCGACCGATTTTTGGTCGATTTCGCCCGAACGACTTTTGATTCACGATCAATTGATTGTTTTAGGTTGTCTAATATTGACAATCAACTTTATTGGATAATCGGACCCTAATCGGGTCGAGTTCGGGTTTAGCGGATCCCGGATGTTACAGGTGGAAGGTTGTCACTTTGTCCAAGGGCGGGAAGCTTACCCTGCTTAAACATGTTCTTTCTGCAATTCCGATTTTCTTCTTGTCTACCCGCTTGATGCCTGTTGGGGTTAGAAAGAAGGTGGAGGCTTTGATGAGATCTTTCTTCTGGTCTAGTGGAAAGCAGGATAAGAAGGGGTTGCACCTGGTGGCTTGGAGGGATCTTACTCTACCCGTTTCCGAGGGTGGGTTGGGGGTCAGGGACGTGGAATGTATGAACAGGGCCTTGCTTGCGAAGTGGGTGGTGCGCATCTGGGGCCCATCGGACTTGTTGGTGGTGCGGCTGCTGAGGAAGATCTATGGGGTCTCGGGCGAGTTGGTGGCGGCGAGGCGGCGTCATGAGTCTTCGCTGTGGAGTGGGGTCCGTGCGGTCCTGCCGGGTATGAGGCCTTTTCTTCACCCGCGGCTAGGAGATGGTCTTCTCTTCAGATTTTGGCTTGATGACTGGACGGGAGAGGGGCCCTTGGCGCTCCGTTTCCCTAGATCGGTGGCGTTGGCTGTGGACAAGGGGGCGCGGGTGGCGGAGGTTGTGGACTCAGGTACTTGGGCTCCGAGGTTCACTGCGGTTCTGTCTGAGCAGAGGATGCAGGATTTTTTGTAGTTGCTTATGGAGATTCCCTCGGTCGGGGAGTTGTCGGGGGAGCCGGACTGTTTTTAGTGGGTGGAGGGTAAGTTCTCGGTTAAGAAGGCGTACCGGAGGTTGTGTGGTGGAGGGATGGAGCATGACGAGGATCTATGTGTGGATCTGAATTTGGGCGGCAAAGATTCCTACCAGGGTTAAGGTGTTCCTCTGGTGTCTGCGGCGGGGTCGTCTGTGTGACAAGGTCAGAAGGGGTATATTGTTGGGCGCGACAGACGTTTATTGTGACAGATGCATTGATGGCGTGGAAGACGCGAATCACATCTTCTCCGGTTGCAAGCTGTCGGTGGACGTGTGGGAGTCCCTGGGATTGCCATGGGTTCAGTCTTCCTGTGCGGATCTTTTTGGGGATCTATTCGTGCGGTGGGGGCCGGCTCCACCGGTGATGTTTCCAAAGTTTTTGCGGTACTTTGGGCTATATGGCTTGGTAGAAATGATGTCATTTTCAAAGGGCATCGTTTTTACTGTGAAAATGTGGTGGCACAGTGTAACGCTTTTGTACAATTTCTGGGTATCCGGATGATGTAACTTTTTGCATATCAATGAAATTTGTGGTGTGGTGACTCCCATCTTGGGAGTGCTCCCCCTTGTTTTTATTCAAAAAAAAGTAACTGATCTGTCAGGATGAACTGATCTGTAGGAGGAGAATTGAGCTTTGTCTCAACAGAGATGATGAGAAGCTCTTGAATCCATGATCCACTCAGAAATGTCTGGCATGTGACAACTAATAAGAGCATGTGTTATACATGAAGTACTGACAGAGGCCGAGGCAACGATGTTAAACGAGCTTGAAGGAGCACTAGAGGGTCCGGCAACTTGAGTCATGATCTCCCTCAGACAGGAGACTAGATCATCAAACTTCTACTCAGAAGAAGTGATCAGAGTAGCAAGTGACTCAACCTGCTCTGCAATAAGAGCAGACGTTGGATAACCATGCTTTTGATAGCATGTAACCTCGGATTGGCTAGAGCAGTGACAATAAGTGCAAGGCTGACAATGACGTCCACCTCCTATGGCATGAGCATTGCATCCCATGAACTGAGAAAAGCCTCTTCTGTCGTGAGATGTGGTCACATCTGAGGATGTACGATTAGAGGTTGAAGAAGGAACTGTAATCTTACTGAGCCCGATGTAAGCTTCCTTCATGGGAGGTATGGAAACATGTATAAGTGACTGAGTCCGTGTGGCATCATACTCAAGATCAAGAGCTGCCAAAAATACTCCAACCATGGTGGCATTTTTGTACACCTTCTGATGTTGTGGAGATGTTGTAGAGGCATGAAGCCGTGAAGCTTCTCAAACATGTCCTTAAGGGACGAATAAAAAGTATGAAGAGGACAGTCATTCTTCTTGATTGTGAATATATCATACTGGAACTGTACTATCTTTGTCTCATTCCTCGCTTGAGAATAGGTGGCGGCAAGGATGTCTCGCATTGCCTTGGCGGTTGGTTGATGCAGGTACCGTTTGATATCTCCAAGGTAAGAGTACCGAATAGCCAAACATGTGCATGCGCATCATCTTGCTCCCAAAAGACATTAACACCAGTCTTGTCGGTCGGTTTATCATGTGTCAGAATGCACTTCTTCTCATTACACTGCATAAGGATCATGAAATGCATGGCCCATAACTCGTAATTGATCACATCCATCTTCGCGATGGGTGCCAGACCTTTGAAGGTGCCTAGAGTTGATAGGTCAACCTTGTTCTTTAACACGATACCGAAAAAGGAAGAGATTTGGGTTGTAGACTGATGTGAATGTGTCTAAACAATCATACAGGAAATCGTTTGTGTTTGCAGACTCATTCCATAACCGTTCCCATCAACCAAGAAAGTGTTATAGGGTCGTCGAACTGATTTCAATATCTGAAAATTCACCCCTTTCCTACCAAAATCAGACCTCTCAAAGGTCTCTGATGCAAAGAAAATGCTGAGGAGAGAAACTCGGAAGTCTTGGGCCTAGAACAGCAAAGGCAATGATAGTAGGCTGCGTGAAGAGGACCTAAGTGGCACCCAAAATGTCGTGTAAGGCCACGTAAGGGCCCTAAGCGGCGTTGTTGCTAGCTGGCGTAGGCAGTTGGGCCCTAGGCAGAGTCGCATAGGTGGTTGGTGTGCCCTAAGAGGTGTCGCGCAGGGTTGGAACCTCCACCAAGGGCTTCTGCGAGTGAGAGAGGAGGGGGTGACAGTGGCTGCTATGTATGAGAAGCCTGACGACGAGAAAGGAAGGGTTCACAACGCAAGGACTGACGGTGGGGTGGGGCATGTAGGGCTCATGCTTCAATCTAGGACCGTCGCTATGATATCATGTGGAAAGAAAAATATGAATTGATTATGCATGGGGTCGTAGGGCTATCTTATATAGAGGAGAAACCCTAAAGGGTAAACTACATGATAGAGATGGAAGAAATAAAAAATACATTAAAGATAAAGAAAGAAAACATATCTCTCAACAAATACGAATTAGGAATTTGAGTGGCCATGTTGGAAAATTAGAATTGACAAGATAGTTTCCATCCAGCTTTTAAGTTTCTTAATGTTACTAATGCTAAGATAAGCCGGCGCATCATGTTAATGTTATGTAACAAGGTTGGAAAGGTTATTAGGTATTTCTTGGAAATCCCATTGGTAATTAAAGGTATGACTAGTTTCACCTTAATTAAGATGGGTATGTGAAAAAATGTTGAACTATGATATGGCATTATACTGCTATTGCTATTTGAGAACTATACAGAAGAATTTTAGCCTCTAATATATATATAAGGAATTTTCCAATGAGCTCGAAGTCCATTATGATTGTTGAGAGTTATGTTTATCTTGTCCTATTTATGGATTTTTCTTTTATTTTATCTTTTACTGTATAATTTGTCCAACAGGGTTTCTCCTTTCTATATAAGAAAACATTTGAACAAAATAAATAATCAATTCAGTATTCTCTTTCCACATGGTATTAGATCGATGGTCCTCGACCGATGCGCCTTCCCCCCACCCACAAGCCACCTTTCTCCATATGTGCATGCCCCACTGTCGACGCATGCGACCTCACACACATCACTCAGCAACGTCGCAGCAGCCTGTGTGACACCTAACGACGTTGTGGCAGCCACCTAGGGACCCAGCGGTAACGTGGCAGCCCCCTAGGGCCCCCAGTGACCGCACAGCAGCAACTTAAGGGCCCCAGCGACACCACAGCACCCTAGGGCCCACAACGATGTTGCCATTGCCCCCTAGGGACACAAAAGAAACCTTTAGCATCTCCAAGGTACCCCTCCCTCACCTTTGGGACCCATGCAGCAGCCCAATCACCTAGGTATCTGCCTAGGGTTCCGCCTCCTTCCCTTGACGTTGTTTCAGCATTCAAGGACGGTTTTCATGATGATTTTGGCTAGAAAATGGTGATTCCAAACCAATAAATCACACCTCCGCCCTAGCGCGTACCCAGAATTGAAGATGATTGTGGTATGAGTCTGCACCCACAACCAATTCCCATATGATTGTGTAAATACCGTCGGACTAGTTTACAGCCCCAGTTCCGTCCGTTTCCGATCTCTTTATCATAATGTCAGAATTCAAGGGTGGCATCTCCTCGTCCGATGCTTTTAAGGATATGGCGCTTATCGTAAAGATGGATGGGACTAACTACAAGTTACGGCCCATGCAGTTTATGACCATAATGTAGTGCAATAACAAGGAGCACATTTTAATGTAGCCAGAGCCAGCCAATAAAATTGGGGTGAATGCTTTATGGAAGTAGTATGACACGTACTCGTATGTCTGGCTCTCCGGGACTCTCACCACGAAGATAGCCAACGATATTTTACATCAGCCCACCGCCAAAGCAAAATGGGATATCCTTGCGGTCACATATGGTCAGGCTAAGATGAGAACAAGATTCTTCAATTACAGATTGATATCTTCACGGTCAGATAGAATGGACATCCCACGTATGCTCGTGTGGTCGAACAGGTTGAGCCTACTGCCACTTCTGCTCATACTATTAATCAAAAGTTGGATGATATTGTCTCCCATCTGAGGAAGATCATGACTCCTGCTACTGCCATGATTAGTACACGTACAGGTCCTTTATATGTTGTTACCAGAGCCTCTTCTAGCTCCTCATGTATAGCACATGAACTTAACAGTTGTCACGGGGCAGATATGACAGAGTAGATCGTGGATTCAGACGTACCTCATCATTTGTGTGGAGATAGGGCTCAGTTCGCATCGTACAGATTTGTTCCTCCAAGCAAATTAATTATCATTGTAGATGGGACTTGCTCTCCTATTACGGGACAGGAGGAGGTCTATTTGATGTCGTCTATGTGTCTGCGGAATGTGTTTTATGCACCAAATTTTTTGATGAATTTATTGTCCATTAGGTAAATCACTAAGGACTTGCATTGACATGCCATTTTTTAACCCCACTTCTCTTGTATTTCAGGACATACTCATGAACGGGGTGATTTGATGCGGTCGTAAGCAACGGGGTCTCTATAGATTGGTTCAATCTTAATATGATGGTGCTTCTTACATTCTTATTGCATCAGTCTCTATACATGTGGTATCTTCGTTTTGGTCACCTTCCTCTGCAGAAGTTGTGTCATGTCCTACCACAGATATCCTCTCGCTCCACATTTCAGTGCAAGACTTGCCATCTTGGAAATCATCGATCTACTTTCCTGGTCGTCAGAGTCGTAGTAACAATAGCTTATTTGAGTTAGCTCACTTTGATATTGGGGTCCTAGTTGTGTCTCTAACTATCAGGGAACAGGATCTATCATGTAGCAGTTGATGATTTTTCTAGATTGTCATGGTTTTTTCTTTTGAAAAAGAAGTTTGAGGCTGGCTCTGTTATTCAATCGTTTATTCATTAAATAAAG
The DNA here is from genome assembly GCA_037367405.1 of Ottelia alismoides. Classification (NCBI taxonomy): domain Eukaryota; kingdom Viridiplantae; phylum Streptophyta; class Magnoliopsida; order Alismatales; family Hydrocharitaceae; genus Ottelia; species Ottelia alismoides. The sequence continues at coordinate 55,192 of JAZKJV010003832.1, forward strand.
AATAATTTTTCGCTGCTGTCAAATATGTTCACTATTACAATACCTTGTACTTATGTACTTTACAGCTTTTACAGCAGAACGGTGTTGTTGAACGTAAACATCATCATTTACTTGATGTGACCAGGACCCTCATGATTCAGAGTCGTGTTCCCTATTCTTTATGGGGTGATGCGGTCCTCACTGCTTATTACTTGGTGAATCATATGTTGTCTTTGTGCTAGAGAGAAGATTTCTTTCTCGATTGCGTTTTTCGAGAAGAATCTTCTCTCTTATACATCATATATTTAGATATGTGGTTTTCGTCATCTGATTCCTAGTCGTGACAAGCTCTCCCCTACAACTGTCAAGTATGTTTTTGTTGGATACTCTCAGACCCAAAAGGGGTACGAATGCTTTGATCATGTTCGACAAAAGTACTACATCAGTACTAATGTCACTTCTTTGAGTCGGTCAGGTATTTTCTCCTACAGGTATCGTATTGACTCCGTCTGACTCTGTAAAAGAGGTCTGCATGCCTCCTCCTCCTATGCCACCACCACCTCCATTCATGGTTCCTCATATGTCGTCACCAGTTCCACCACCTCCTACTGTAGTTGCTCCTACACCCCCACCTCCTAGTAATTTGGCTCAATTTTTGCCACATTTTTACATTATAGGTCACCTTCTGTACATTGTGCTCATGGGCGAGCATTCCCCGTCATCCAGCACACCCAATGTATGTTCAGAGCACTTTGTTTCGACTGATGGTATGGATTATTTGTCGATATAATAATATAACAGATTACTTTACATGATGAGCAGTTGCTTCCTCAGGAGGCTACTTTACATGTCATAGATTGTACAGATGATCTCAATGTGCCCATTGCTCTCCAGAAGCAAAGTCATACATGTGCCACATACCCTCTCGCTGCCCATGTTTCTTTGGAGCATCTCTCAGTGGATTTCAGGAGGTTTGTCATGCATCTATCAGCTATAGAGATTCCACAAACATATCAGGAGGCTATGCGAGACGGTCGGTGACTCGGTGATGTATGGTTATAAAGGAAAAGATAACCATGTTACAATCGCATAGCACTTGAATCTTGGTCACTGCCCCTACACGAGATTCTGTGGTTGGATGCAAATGGGTGTTTATAGTGAAGCATTGTGTAGATGGCAGTGTTGATCGCTACAAGGCTAAGCTTGTGGCTCGTTGGTTCACCCAAACTTATGGGGTGGACTATCATGTATGTTCTCTCTCTTGCATGTCATTCTACCATTCGGATGCTTTTTTCTATTATAGTGGTACGGGACTGGTCCCTCCCAGCTTGATGTGAAGAATGCATTTCTATATGGTGATTTGCAGTAGGAAGTCTATATGCAGCAGCAACCTAGGCTCAATGTTGAGGAGGAGTGTCAGAAGGTTTGCATATTTCATAAATCTATCTATGGCCTTAAGCAGAAACTCGGAGCATGGTTCCATAAACTCTCAGACTTGATAAAGTAGTAGGGCTTCACGAGATTGTTTGCAGATCATCCAATGTTTGTTCAGAGGATTCGGAGAGGAATTGTTGTTATACTGGTCTATGTTGGCAATATCATTATTACAATAGATGATGTGCAGGTTAGTGGTGTGTGTGGCTAAGGAGTTCCTTGAACATCAGTTTGGCGATTTACGATACTTCATAGGTATTGAGTTCTCCAGGAACCATCGGGGCTTTTCTGATGACCCGTAGGAAGTATGTTATTGATCTCCTTTAAGAAACAGTCGTGGTAGATTGAAGACCAGCCACTACTCCCATGGCTTCCATCATAAAGCTATATGATGATAATACAGAGGAGGTGGACAAGAGTAGATATAGAAGCTCGTTAGCTAGCTCCTCTATAAGACCAGTACTAGGCCAGACATCTCCTTTGTTGTGAGCGAAATTATCCAATTTATTGAGCATCTAAGACAGGCATATATGGATGCAGTTCACATGATTCTAAGAAATCTAAAGACATCTCCATGTATAGGATTACTTTTTAGCGGAGGGACACCTTACAATCACGATATTTGTAGATGCAGAATATGCAAGATGCCCCAAGGATAGGAAATCTACCTCCAACTTTGCAGAGTTCTTAGGGAGCTCGTTGGTGTCATGGAAGAGCAAGAAACAAACTGTGATTGTCAGGTCTAGTGTAGAGTCAGAATACATAGACAGGTCACACGGGAGCATTGAGATGATCTGAGACAGATACGTTCTGATAGGCCTAGCTATTGACGCACCTCTTCCCATACATCTACAATGTGATAACCAGGTTGCTCTTTTCATTGCCAAAAAAACATGTCTTCCATGAGAGGAAAGAAAACATTGAGGTAGATTGCCACTATACACATGACATAGTTCAGAAGAGCTTTATCTCTACTTTCCAAGTCAGCTCAGGGGAACATACAGCAAATGTTTTCACTAAAGCTCTAGTTCCAAGGCCATTTCGGAGATACTCCAAGCTAAGCACGATTGACATTTATGCTCCATCTTGAGGGAGAGTGTTGAGAGTCATTTTATCTTTTCTTATTTATGTTTTTTTTGCTTTTGTCTCGACTATATAATTTGTCCAACAGGGTTTCTCCTCTCTATATAAGAGAACAATTGGGCCTCGTCAATAATCAATTCAGTATTCTCTTTCCACAAGGATTGTAAGCACCCTTGTTTTTACAAGTGTTTACAATCATTTTAAGTAAAACATTTACTGTTTTACAAATGTTATATATGTTGAGATACTTTTATCTTTTATCTTTTTTATGTATTTTCTATTCTTTCCGTCATCACTATGTAATTTATCCAACATGTCTCTCCTCTATAAGAGAGAACCCTAGGGCCTCATGAGAATTCAATTCATTATTTTCCCTCAACATGGTATAAGAGTGACGGTCCTAGACCGGAGTTCTCGTACCCCACCGTGCCCTAGACCCCACCCGCACTATTAATTCTAGCCTTAGTAATTTTTATTAATCTTAGTACCAATATAAATATTGACCCAGGTATCAATATTCATATTTTGTCTGATAAAAACAGAAAATTTTAGTGCAGTCGCATCGGAGCAGCCCTGCGCACCTCCGTGCAACTACGGAAGGCCCCAACGCACCGCCACACCTCTGTGTATTGTCGTCAGATTGTTGTTGTACGTTGTAGTGCCTCCTCGCCCTACTCCGTACGCCTCCAATGGCACCCATGGTGGTTTTCTCTCATCTCTGCTGCCAAACTGCACTTTGAAACACTGATTTTGATCAGAAAATAAGATTTCAGACCTATAAATTTCGATTTTCGACCCTAGCGTGGCTTAAGGAGTAACAAGGATGATTGTATGAATCTACACGTACAACCAATACTTCATATGATCATGTAGACTTGCTCGATTCGGTCTGCTTCCCCAGTCGAATTCCGTTTTTCGACCTTCTTTCATAATGTCAGAAAACAAGTCTCTTTTCTTCGTCTGATGCCTTCAAGGGCCCAGCACCCATTGTGAAGATGGATGGGACCAACTATGAGTTGTGGACTATGCAGTTTCTGACCTTATGCAATGCAACAACAAGGAGCACATTCTGACAAAGCCAGAGCCGACGGACAAGATAGGGGACAATGCTTCATGGAAGAAAGACGACGCGTATGCACGTATTTGGCTCTCTGGGACCCTCACCACAGAGATAGCCAATGATATTGTGAACCAGCCCACCGACAAGGTGATGTGGAATATTCTGGCATCCATGTATGCCCAAGTGAAGAACGAGGCTAAGATTCTTCAGCTTCAGATTGACATATACATGGGAAAGCAGAATAGTCACACATTCTACACCTCACATCGTGGCATGTTCGAGAAGCATCATAGTTTCATACCGATTATGACCTCTACAGAGCAGCAGATGGCATACAGGAACTCCAAGATGGTTGGAGTTTTCTTGGTTGCGTTTGACCCAGAGTATGAGGCAGCACGAGCACAACGCCTTATTAAGGCGACCATACCTCCCATGGAGGAGGCTTACAGTCATCTCAGCAGGCTTCTTATTCCACGTGTTGCCACCACACAGCCTTCCTAAGCGATGGTTGCTTCTCACGGCAGAGGAGGTTCTAAATTCAGAGGGCATAGTCCCCATGACAGAGGTGGTGGACGTTAGCGTGGTCCCTGCACCCAAGGATGGTCATATCGGCGATATATCGGCGATATATCGCCGATATATCGGTATCGCCAGGCACGTGGTATCGATATTGGGCAGGATATCTTTTTACACCCTATCGCCGATATATCGACGATATATCGCCGATATATCGCCGATATATCGGTGTCGGCGATATATCGCCGACAAAGGGAATATTCCTTGGCATCTTTGCTTCCATTTGGCAAATATGGGTACATTTTTTTAGCCATGTTGATATGGGCAGCCTGGCCGACCAAGGGAATCAACTTTGTTTGTCTTTTTTGCTCCACTTGCAACTTTGCAAGATATCTCTTGATTCTCTTGGATAGATATTTTCACCGATATTGGCTATAAAAGAGGGCAGTGGGCAGCAGTCTAATGCACACAGCTTGGAGCCTCCTCCCGGATTCTATTCCTCTTCCATCTCGATATCTCTGGTAATCCGAAGCTATTAGGTTTTAAGGTTTAATTCTCGCCTTCGAATTGTAGATGTCTTGTTGTACTGTAGCCTGTTACTTTCTATTGATATTTCAGTACAAAATTTATATTTATCTTCTATTACTTTCAGCTAAAATATAAATATATATATATATCGATACAAAATCATATATTTGACGGTACACATTTTCACTTTTTTAGACATGGTTATAAGTTAACATTAAGTACTATCAAATCTGCTTTGTGTCAAAATCCCCGGTATCAAAATCAATTTAGAAGCATTGGAGGGATTGAAGTTCTATTGGATCAACTTGGTTTTCCATCAAGTGGTTATTTGGTATCCAGAATTTCTTTGTCAGAAAAAAGTTTGAGGTAACTGATGGCCATATATAGATCATTTACCTTATGCATTTTGTATGTTTTGGTTTCTGGGTTTTAATTTATGCTATTATTTATTGGCATAGTATTTGATTGCAGGCTTTGATTGAATTCCTAGGGGCTTGTCTGAATGTCATGTCTGAATGTTTATTTTTAATATATTGATGGTTAGCATCATCTTGACATGCAGGGCTTGAACTTGTTCAAGCATTTGTATTTAACCCTCTTTGTGCCTAACTAGGCTTAAGGATATTTGGGTGGGTAACCTTTAAATGGTCATTACATGTAATTAGTTGTGTCCATTGTTCTGCAACTTACATAAAATGGCAAGTACAATGGAGATTCATGATGTTATCTTTGCACGTGTCATTAAGTAGTTTTTTATATGTCTTTTCACGTTTGTGCTAAGCTTTGAAGGCTTATGCAATTTTTCCTCTGAGAAATACTGTTCTAAATAGGATTGCCTTTTCCTTGCAGTTTTATGGTATTTGGATAATATTTATGAGTGAGGTTAATACATATTTGTTTTTAGTTTCGGAACTCATTGTTACTTGGTTATGTTGTTGATTAGATGCATTGCATTTATGAAAGATCTGGACGTGTTTAACAAAAGGAATTGCCAACTCAGCTAGTTTTTGCACTATGATTGCCTTTTGTTTTGTGCACTACGTATGTGTTCAGAAGAGTGTTTTTTAATGCTTAAGGATATGTTCTTTAAAGGTTAATGACCATCCAAAAAATGCACTGAAAGCATCAAAGAATATGTCAGACAGTGATACTAAGTAACCACCTCTCACCTTCTCACACTCCGGTAGCTAGTATTGAATACATCTTTTTGACGTAAGACCTTACATACGTGAACATCATGTTTTTTAGGAGCTAAATTACCCAAATCACATCAAATGGTTGAACCATTGTAGACATTGAATCTAGCCATGGTACGTAGTGCCTTTCCCAAACCTCCAATGTGAAAGGCTTATAACTTATAATTATAAATATGATACCTTTTTTAGTATATTGAAAAACAGAAACTTTAGCATCAATATTTGTGCCCCATCTTCACCAAGTCCACAGAGTTTTAGCATCATCGCTCGCTCAAGGTCAGTGAGGATACTACCATCATCGCTTTTATTACAAGCTGAGCCGTCCTTGCTCTGGCTGGGGTGTTCGGTATTACGTATCTAGATTTTGATTTGTTGGATCCTTTCCTAGATCCAATCCTGCATAGTAATTGTTTCTCAAGATGTGACTATAGATTTAATGAAAAAATCATAATAGAATTATTGGCTTTTTAAGTATCTTCTCCCATGAAGCAAAGAAGCTATTAATATGATACCCTCCTGTTGTTGATGGAGAATGTAGAAGAAAGATGTTGAGGTCTGTCTTTGATATATTTTTTTAGGGAAAAAAGGGCATGGCATCGTGTAGGTCTGTCTTTGATATTTAGCTGTATTGAATTATGTTCTAGATAGTATTAGGAGCTAAAGCTAAAGTTAAATATTGAATTAGTTGACCATATGGTATTCTTTTCAGATCAAGATCATGGCACACTCCGGTGCAGACTCTGATGGTTCTCGTGGACAGTTGGACTTGGATGGTGGAGAGATCGGCTGAAGGTATGCAACCGCTCCAGATGGCAACAAATCCAAACCGCGGTGCAACTTCTATGGGAAGAGGTAGGGAGGAGGAGGTATAACTAGATTGAAGCACTGTCTTATTGGCGACAATAAAAATGTTGCCAAGTACCCTCGTTGTCCAAAAGAGGTGAGGGACTTGGTGAAGGCCAGCATGGAGGGAAAAAAGGACAAGGGCGTCGAGAGGTCCAGGAGGGATGAACAGTTCAAAGAATTCATGTTTGAGAAGGAGTTCAATGTCCTTTCAGATTCTGACGACGACGACTTTGTATATCCTGATGACATTCAGACCGCAGCGGAGAGAAAGGCATACAGGAGGGCGACAAAAGAGTCCATGAGGAGCGAGTTTGAGAGGAGAGAACTTGGTGGTGCACGTGGCGGCTTCCCTGGTGCCGATGGTAGTGGGAGTGGTTCTGGAGGTGCACCAGTACCACCACCCTCCAAAAAACTCAAGGGGAAGGGACTGGAACCGTTCTTGACAAGGAGCGGGTCCATGCAGTACAAGCCAAGTAAGGATCCGAGGCAAAAGACGGTGAAGGGGATGTTCACCAATGCCCGAGAGAGAGTGGGCAGAGCCATCGGCAAGCTCTTCTTTGGGGAGAGCATCCTGGCCCACGTTGCTAGTGGACCTTTTCTGCAGCACGCCATTGATGAGATCGCTGCAGCGGGAACGGGAGTGAAGGCTCCCACTGCCAAGGAGTTAATGAACAAGTACCTTGCACAGGAGAAGGAGGAGATCAATGAGTACATCTCTGAGCTGAGGATGAGATGGCCAGAGTATGGCGTGACGCTGATGTGTGATGGTTGGACGAGCTATACGAGGAAGCAGATCATCAACTTCCTCGTTTACTGCGATGGTAAGACCATCTTTCTTAAATCCGTCGATGCATCTGAACACGTGAAGGACTACAAGTACCTGCTGAAGTTGATGAAGGACGTCATTAAGGGCGTTGGGAAAGAGAACATTGTACAGATTGTGACGGACAATGGTAGCAACTTCAAGAAATCAGGTGAAACGCTAATGAAGTCTAGCAGCTACGGTATTTTTTGGACACCGTGTGTTGCGCATTGCATAGATCTAATTTTAAAGGACTTCGGCAAGAGGAAGCTCGCCACAAAGGTGGTGGAACAAGCACGGACGATCACCACATTCATTTACAACCATTCCAAAGTGTTGGCTTTGATGAGGCGAACGTGCAATGGTGAGCTGGTGAGGCCTGGTATCACACGCTTTGCAACCAATTTTATTGCGTTGCAAAGCCTCCGACAACACAAGACAGGGTTGAAAACCATTTGTTGTCAAGGTGAATGGTTCGAGAACCCAGAAGCTCGGACCGAAGGAGGACGGAGGGTGGAGACAATCATCAATGATCTCCACTTTTGGGATGACGTGACAAGGTCACGAAGATAATGGAACCGGTTGTCTCCGCATTGCGTATCGTAGATGGGGACAAGAAGCCAACTATGGGAGTGATCTATGAGGCAATACGCTGCATGAGGGAGAAGGTTAGAGAATCAGTTGGAAGAGGATTCAAAGCATGGTTGGACATTATAGACGAACGATGGTCAAAGATGCTTTCACATCCTCTTCACAAGGCCGGTATGTATCTATTATCTTATAAATCATTTTTCCCATTTTCACTTTAGAAAGATTAATATTAGAGAATTTCTCATCTCCAGCATATTGCTTGAATCCAAAGTACCAATACAAGAACAGTCTTGGTACAAATGCTGACCTTCTAGCCGCTGTACAAGTTGTGGTGGAGAAGCTCGTCAAAGACGAGAAGGCACAGACTGCGTGCATGAATGAGGTAATTTTGATAACCAATGTACAATGTATACTTTATAGTTGCCAAGACTGAGTAACAAAATATTTACTACGAACATTATGTGCAGATCAAATACTTTAGGGATGCCTTGGGTTCTTTCGGTAGACTTATAGCAGTTAATGGACGAGGCACTACTCTTCCCGGTAAGGACTAAAATGAAAAAGTCTATTGGATGTGATGTATAACAATTCTACTATTATTAATTTATCTCTTTTTGGATTTTCCGCAGCCGAGTGGTGGTTACTGTATGGGATGGATGCTCCCAACCTACGGAAAGTGGCGGTGAAAGTTTTGTCTCAAACTGCATCTGCCGGTGGCTGTGAGAGAAACTGGAGCACATTCAACTTGATCCATTCGAAGAGACGGAAGAAGTTGGGAGAACAGAGGCTACATGATCTTGTTTTTGTGCACTACAACTTGAGGTTGAAGATGAAACATGCAAGGGAGGGGCATGACAAAGAGGACTACACAGACCCCATCAATCTTGCATATATTTTCAAGATGCACGACGACGATGCAGTTGAAGATGTTCTGCAGAGGTGGTTGGATTCCAACGGTGCTCCATTGCTCGATCAACCGGGAGGAAGGCCGAATGAGAATATAAGCCAACAAATGGGAGCAGATGTTGGCGACTACATGGCCAGATCTGGGCGAATCACGAACCCTCTTGGAGGGGTGGAAGAACTTGATGCGATTGTCGACGACATCCTCTCTACTGGATCGAAATCCAAATCCAAATCAAAAGATGACAGTGGGAGTGATGATGATGACGATGACGCTGTTGCTGGCCGTGGTGGATCAGGTGACGGGGAGACATATTCAGGGGGGTCAGGTGGTCGTGGACCACGTGATGATAGAAGATTTGAGTCAGAGCAGGAATACAGGGAACGACATGGAAACATACATGGGCAGTTTGTCCCAAGTCCGAGTCCAGGACCTATGGATTACGATGCATATGGACGACGTGGCCATCATCCTACAGATAGCTACATATCGGATTTGATATCATCTGTAGGTTCCATGGACATTGACAGCCCATACCGTGGATATGGATCCTCCCATTCCCAAGATGAGAGATCATTTGGGGTCTTCCCTGAATATTTTCCTGCTCCTCCGCCTGGACCTCCTCCTCCTCCTCCTCAGGCGTATACTCCTCCATCTTATGGATATAGCAGCTACAACAGTGGGTATGGAGGATATAGCAGCTACAGCGGTGAGGAGAACTACCAAGGTAGCCAACTCGAGCAGAGCCAGCTCAGCCAGGGCAGCTTCTTTGGTGATGACAGTTTCGGTTTCTTCCCAGAGTATTTCGCTCCTCCTCCAGGTCCTCCTCCTCCGCAAACATCTTCTCCTACTCCGTCGTCGTCGTCCCGAGGATCTCAAGCTAGTAGTTCACGGCCTCCTCGTGCCCCTCGTGATACTGGATCTAGTGCTGCTTATCCTCGTCTCGGGATACTCATAGGCATCGATGACCACCAATACAGGCAGTATGTGATGGATTACAAGGCCATGTACTCGTACATGACATGGGAGAACTACTGCGAGTTCATTGAATCTGCGATGCGTTATGAGAGACAACAAGGAAGGGGGGGCAATGCAGATCCACCACGAAACTCTTGGTTTTAGGCTACCCTAGGTCATCTCTTTTTACATTGTCAACTTGATTTGGATATTTGTCATTTGTTGTTGCACTTGTAGCTTTTATATAGATAAATCATAAATCTTTTTGCCAATTACTAAACAATGATTGTCTCGTAAATTCCCATCGATATGAACGATATGTGCAGTTTAAGGACCATAGTCCTCATAAATTATCTATGTGTTATGAGGTGTATATTTGTAGTATTTCATGTTACAAACTTATAATAACTTGAATGGAATCCATTTCCAATATTTATAAGTCAAGAGTCAACATTAAGTGATTAACATCGACACGACCGATATGTGCGATACCAGCGATACCAATATGTGCGATATATGGTGTATAAATGACCGATATGTGTGATATAAGTGTGTATTTGTAGGTTATTTGTTGTTCTAATATCTTGGATGATCTTAATTTCTGGAAAAATGGCGAAAAAGTGGCTTTTTTGAGCCATTTTCGGCATTTCCACTGATATCGTCGATATATCCCGATATATCCATTTTCGGGCGGACCGATACGATATCGATATCGATACGGCCTTCCTTGCCTGCACCTACTATCGTCGTCTAGGACACCGTAAGGATACATGCTATCAGAAGCATGGATACCCTGCATCTGCTCGAGTGGCAAAGCAAATTGAGCCTTCAGACACTACAGCTGCTCAAGCAGATCCACGAGTTGATGGCATTGCCTCTTATATATGGGAGATCATGACTCCAGTGGCAGGTATTACCACTATAGGATCCACATATACTACAGCTGCAGCTAAAGCCTCTTCGAGCTCCTCAGATGTCGCATACATTTTTACTAGTTGTAGTAGTGCAGATATGACAGAGTGGATCATGGACTCGGGTGCTTCTCACTATCTGTGTAGAGACAAAGCCCAGTTCAGGTTTTACAAGTCTATACCCCCTGGTAGATGGGTCGTCATTGCAAATGGGATTCACTTACCCATCACAGGACAGGGGGAGGTGCATTTCATGCCATCCATGTGCCTGCAAAATGTTTTGTATGCTCTTGATCTTCATATGAACTTGCTTTCTATTAGTCTGATTACAAAGGATATGCATTGTTGTGCCATTTTTGACCCCTCTTCTCTTGTATTTCAGGATATACTCACGGGTAGGGTGATTGGATGTGGTCGTGAGCAATGAGGGCTCTACAGATTGGTCCAGCCTCCTCATGTTGGTGCCTCTACTATTCATGTTGAAGTCGAGAATCAAAAGTATTACTCTATGAACCCCCTCGGATCCGGGTACCCGTTTACGAAACATTCGCATTATTTGAAATGCATACATAGATAATGCATCAATCATTCAAATAGATTGATAGCTACATTTACTTTTGCAAGCATCACCACACCCACATTAACACGCTTACTGAAAACCCTTGTAATCGATCTTTTTGATAGGAATCATAAATTCATGAATCACTACTAATTTAAGATGGTCAAACAAAAGACCTAAGATCTGTAAAGATAATCATCAAAGAATGAGAGAAGTTGAGAAGTTAAGAAAGTGATAATTAAATAGTTAAACAATTATGATATTTGATCATGCTGGTTATGGTGACTTTTACACTTAACCGTACGAGGGCACGGTGACCTTCAACTGGGCAGGAGATATGAAACTCAGTTAGGGCAACGGCCTCCAAGTGCGCGGGTATAGGAACCCAGTCCTTTTCACGATTTTTACGCGAGCTCGCAGTGTTTTTACGCCTCGTTGGGATCTTGACTTCTGACCAGTTCCGTTGACCTTCTGTTTTAGGATACCCATGCGGGGGATCCTCGGTTTTAGTTTTTTTTGTACGAGCTCGTTTGCCCGTTACCGGTCGGGCTGGAGTCTAAAGTGACTTTTCCGGAGAGTCTCTCTCACCCGTCTCTGGGGCGTAGTTTTGGAGTAGGCCTTTCCCTCTATTGGAGTGCACTTCCAATTAGAGGGCAAGACGGAAGAGCTTCTTAGGAGGCTACCTCACCGCTTGAGTTTTAATTACTTTTTCGCTAATAGGTTTGGCGATGTTACATCTGAAATCATCTGAGGATACATTTGGGGCGTAGTTTTCGAGCTCTTTGCTTGTTGTTGATGACTATTCTAGACTTTCTTGGATTTTCTTATTAAAGAATAAGTTTTAGGTTAGGTTTCAAAAAAAAAGAATAAGTTTTAGGTTGAGTCTGTCAATAATTCATTTCTTAATGAGATAAGAATATTTTTCTGCTATTGTCAAGTATTTGTGTTCTGATAATGCCTTAGAGTTTTGTACTTTATAACTATCCGAGTTTCTCAGGTAACTTGGCATTGAACACCAGACCTTGTGTGCCTATACATCTCAACAGAACATTATTGTCGAGCGCAAACATCGTCACTTACTCGATATGACCAGAACCCTTCTGATTCAGAGTCATGCTCCTCACTCTTATTGGGGTGATGCGGTTCTCATTATCTGTTATTTACTGAATTGTATACTATCCTTTGTTTTGGGAGAAAAGGTTCCCTTCTTGATTGCGTTTTCCGAGAAGGATATGTTCTGACTTACACCCCGTGTGTTTGGATCTGTAACCTTTGTTCATAATATTTCGTCTGGTCGTGACAAGCTCTCCCCCAGAGCTGTCAAGTGTGCCTTTGTCGGCTATTCTCATACCCGGAAAGGGTACCGTTGCTTTGATTTGCTTCGGCGAAAATACTTTGCCAGTGTTGATGTTATATTCTTTGACCCGTCGTCGCTGCTGCTTCCCCCTTTTCCCCTGCTCGATGGAGCCCACCTACTCATCCTCCGCGCGATGGAGGCCCCCCACCCTGCCGACGATGGAGGTCCTCCAATGCAGCCACTGCTTCGGCCCCGCAAGAATCGTCTGCAGGATTTTCTTTCCTATCCTTTTTTTTATTTTATTTTGGCTAATCGTAGCCGTTCGATGGTAAATTGGTTAGGTTAACTCAAGACTAACTCAAGTATTTGACTCAAATATGGTTAAAATTGACGGTAGGATTTGTTGGGTAAGGCAGAGCAAGTTTACGAGGTCGAGGGAGGAATTACGATGTTTCAAAGGTCATAGAGGTAATTTGAAAAGAATGGTACAACTGAGTTGTCTATGCAGCAAGATTCCTTACAGGATGAGCAGGTACCCTCACAAGAGGGAAACTTACAAATTCAGGAGATGGCAAATGATCTCGATGTTCCTATTGCTCTGCGAAAATGGAGACAAACTTGTGCTTCATATCCTCTTGCAGCCCAAGTTTCTTTGAGCAGACTTTCAGAGGATTTTAGGAGATTTACCGTGGCACTATCAGTATGGAGATACCATAGACGTATCAGGAGGCCATATAGGACAGTTCAAGGCCTTAAATGTCGGTTTCGGTCATCATTTCGATATCGACCAAAACAGAATTTCGATGGAATTTCGGTGGAATTTCGACTGCAATTTCGGTCATTTTTTTACTAGGACCCCCATATTTCGATCATTTCGGTCCTTTCGGTCAAATTTCGATTTCGACCGGATATCGATATTCGACAGAAATTCGACCGAATTTCACTGAAATTTGAGACCATGGGACAGTTAGCGTAGATCGCTATAATGCGAGACTTGTGGCATGTGGGTTCACTCAAACATATGGGTGGACTATTAGGATACATTCTCTCCAGTGGCCAGGCATTCTACTCTATGTATACTTCTATCTGTTGCAGTAACACGGGATTGGCCCCTCTATCGGCTTGATGTGAAGAATGTTTTTCTCTTTAGCGACCTACAGAAGGAGGTTTACATGCAACAGCCACTTGGGTTCGTTGTTGAGGGGGAGCGTCAGAAGGTTTGCAGGCTTTACAAGGCGATCTATGGACTTAAGCAAAGTCCAAGAGCATGGTTCCAGAAGCTCTCGGACTTGATAGAGCAACAGAGGTTTGTGAGATCGATTGTCGATCAGTCATAGTTTGTTCAGAGGACTCAGAGAGGTATAGTTGCCATACTTGTGTATGTTGATGATATTATTGTTACAGACTTACAGGGGATGACGAGGAGGGCATCCAGGTTGCTAAGGATTTCTAATGTCAGTAGCTTATGACCAAGGACCATGGTAGTTTACGCTACTTCCTTGGACTGGAGTTCGCCAGGAACCAGTGAGGTCTTGTGATACCAGAGGAAGTATGTTACAGATCTTCTATCTGAGACAGGTATGACAGATTGCAGGCATGCCACTACTCCTATGGATCCGAGCATGAAGCTCTATGATGATGATACTGAGGTCGACGGGAGGAAGTACCGGGAGTTTGTTGGGAAGCTTCTTTATGTGACTATCACCGGTCCTGATATATCTTTTGTCGTGAGCAAAATGAGTCAGTTTATGGAGCATCCTAGACAGGTACATATGGATGCAATCCATATGATTCCGAGGTATCTGAAGGCCTTACCTGGCACTGGTCTTCTATTTAGCATAGGTACATCCCTTGCAGTTACAATATGTGCAAATGTAGATTATGCGGGCTATCTCAAGGACAGGAAGTCTATTTCTGACTCCGTAGTATTTATAGGGAGTTTCTTGGTGCCATGAAAGAGCAAGAAGCAAACTGTGGTTGCCAGATCTAGTGCAGAATCAGAATACATGGCCATGGCGCAAACTAGTACAGAGATGATGTGGGTCGGATCTGCTCTTATTAACCTAACAGCTAAGGTGCATCTTCCCATGCACCTCCAATGTGACAACTAGGATGCTCTCTTTATTGCAGACATCGAGGTGGACTATCACTACACTCATGACATGATACAAAAGGGTCTCATCCCTGCTACTCATGTCAGCTCTGGAGTCCAAACAGCAGATGTACTTACCAAGGCCCTAGCTAGAGGGCCTTACCAGAGATGATGCTCCAAGCTGAGACTGATAGATATCTACATTCCAGCTTGAGGGGGAGTGTTGAGATATCTTCTATCTTTTATCTCTTTTATGTATTTTCCATTCTTTTTGTCTTCATTATGTAATTTACCCAACAGGTCTCTCCTCTATATAAGAGAACCCTAAGGCCTCATGAGAATGCAATTCATTATTTTTCCTCAACAATATCATATTTTAATTATTTAATTATCATTTTTACAAAAGCAAACCTCAAATTAATATAAAATGGTCATTTGTAAAAACAGAAAGACATGTATAATTAGAATAAATATTTATTTCTTACAAGTGTTATATCATATTCTTACCGCGATTCATTATTTTTACAAAAGACAAACCTCAAATTAATATGAAATAAAAATGGCAAAACCTTCTCCCAATATAAGGGTTGGCTACATGGATTCTTTCTCAAATCTATGTTAAAAGATTCGACTATTTTTTACGTTGGATGTCGACTACCTAACACAACTCCCGCAAAGGAGGATTTAAACCTTGGTCTTCTGGGTGGTAGGCATACTGCACTACCACCAGACCATTTAAGTGGGTTCAAGTTAATATGAAATGATCATGTAAAAATGGAAGACATTTATAATATCAATAAATATTTATTTATTTTACAAATGTATATCATATTCTTACAAATAATCATCATTTTCATAAAAAGAAAACCTCAAATTAATACGAAATGATTGTTTCTTTATTCATATTACAAATGTTTTTTCTATTTTACAAATTATCATTTCGTATTAATTTGATATCTTCTTTATGCGAAAATGATCAATATTTGTAGGAAGATAATGTAACATTTGTAAAATTATAAACATTTTGGTCAAAAAGAATGTAAAGATTTGAAAAAATGGGTGTGTTCATTACAACCATAATGAACTCAGCTCATTGGAAAAGCCCTTAGAGGGTAAGCACCGTATTGGGTGCACACCCTTTTTTCATCGAAGTAAAAATGACCCTTTAAGCCACTTTACTAGAGTAAAATGATTTCATCCTATCATATTCATGACCCATATAAATCAAGATCTTTTTACTGGTCACTATTTTTTATCTTTACTCAGTCTTTCTGCTAACATCACTTTGGATTGTCATCCTATACTGAAGAACACAAAAATTGTCTTATCGACTAAATATTGTCTCATATTTAAGTAAAGTGTTAACAGATCTGCCATTCAATGTTTACAAAAGATGCACCTCAATATACGCAGAATTGATGGCCCTCTGTGCTTCTTCCACGGCTGTATCAAATCCGAAGGTCTTATCCATAAGAAGTATGTCATTGTCAATGGTTTTCGGTACACAAACAACAGCCACCTTCATTTTCCTCTTGCGACACTGGATGGGGAAAAAGATACGACAATTACAAGGCAGCGCAAGACCAAAAGCTTCTCTTATCTTGTATGTAAGATAACGGTCTCTCCTATAAACAACGGCTAAAGAAATGAAAGTACTCTGCGGGAAATATGAAAATATGGAAGTTCTACAATACCTCGTTATGTATTGCATTAGCCCCTGCATGTGTACCGTTACCACCCAATATAAAAAGCATGTTAATTCCCCTAGCCTGAGCAATATGGAAGCATATAATATTTATCGACAAAACTGAAATGCGAATTAGAGAACATCAAGAAAAATTCAAAAAAAAAAAAACTTAAGCACCTGTATGCTATCCACGATGTCATTTACATTTGCACCTCCGCGAGAAACTCCAAGTAAACTCCCACCAGCAAGATTTATGTTTTGTACAACTATCCGAGAAAGCTTAACATATATTGAAAAATTAAGAGGCACTATATGTGAAAGCAAAGATTATAACAAACAATAATGCCCTCACCTGTATCTCAGGCAGCCCCTCATCAAAAAAGCCTCGATAACCATAAGGAATTCCAACAATATTTTTAACTCCATAAGTCTCTAGGGTGATAACTATCTGCATATATATGAACATGATGTAGTTTCCATAAATAAAATATGCGTACATATATATACACATCAGCAGTATCAAAATGGGTGTAACAGTCTAAGAGGGCGGCCTCGTGCACGAGGTTCCCACTATCTGCGGGTTCTAGAGAAGGACTGCACCACTTTTGGGTCTATCATGAATGTCCTTATGCAGCATTTCCTTCAAAAGATTGTTTCCGCAGCTAAAACTCATTACCTCCAACTCCAACACACATGGTGGCAGTTTTTAGCACAAAGGGTTCCATTGTGTTTGTCAAAACAGGACAGTTTGATCATTGGACTTCGATAAAATTCTGTTCGTGCGATAAGATTTAGCTAAAAATAAATTGTGACAGACCTGCCGAATGACATCATTGAGACCTGGGCAAAGTCCTCCGCATGTAACAATTCCTGCCTTTACTTCACCAGGTTCAAAATAAATTTGCTTTCGAGGACCTGCACGGTGCACCCTATGGGAAAGATATAATCTTTTTCGTGACAAGTGAGAAGAAAAAAAGGATTCTCATATTCTTGCAGTCCAAAAAAATAAGGAAAATCTAACATTCATTTTTTTTTGAAAATTAATTCGTATACCATTTATATTAAAAAGTTTAACTACAATAAACATGAATGATAAATGACTTTCACCTTACGGACGAAAAATACTCGCGGAAGGATTGCAAAGTAATGTGATCATGGTTTTTTAGTTTTGAATAAAGAGCACAAACAATTCATGCTATCTCCATGACTAAAGCAATAGCTTTAGTATATTACTAATCACAACATTATAGTCATAATTTCCTTCCAAAAATACTTCTGAGTTCATGTAGACAAAAAAGAATACCATAGCTCCACCCAGCTGCAATGGGGATCAATGCATTCAGCACCAGCAGAAGTTGGCGAAGAATAATAAATGACCTAAAAAGCCAGGCATTTCCAAATATGTCATGTTCCATGTGAAGGTCTTCAAAAACTTCAAAAATAACAAAGAATAGTAACTCTATGTCCTCAAAAACCTTGCCATCAACACAAGCCTTCCATCACAACTATCTGATGCAGAAAAAGATGATCAAGCTACTGCTATCAAATGCAAACTATTTTTAATGACAGATGAATGTGGAATTATCAACTGTGTGTCAATCTTAAAATTTTCATGCTATCTCTTATTTTGCAGCAAGAGAATTTTAAATTTCACTTAGCTGATTCAATACAACGACTCTTTCACTCGTTCAGTTGAAAAATGTTTTTCTAACTAGTTCAAGAGAGCAAATCCGAAAACCAGCTGGCATTTCCAAGAGCCACTGAACATAGTTAAAACTATGAGCACCTAGTGGCTTACCTTCTTTCATTGGCACTGCAACCCTCAATGTTAGTAATTAGGGATGCAAACAAATAAGGATAGATACCATTATCTATCTGCAACCTTATCCACATTTTAGGGTTTTGGTTGTGCATTTTCAAATTTTTTAGCGATGTGGATATTGGATGTTCATTCGAGATTTCTGATGGATATAGATATTGTTTTATATTTCTCAATGGATATGGGTATGGATTTGGATATTGATATGGACAATAAAAAATTTGTGGGATATGCATCCAGACCTTCGTCTATGTACATATATATTGTATATATAGTAAATGTATAACACATATACAAAATAAAGAGTATATAAGTGTATATTAAGGCTAAATATTCAGAAAATTTTACATCCAGGTGTTCATATAACTAAATTGACATGTAAAAGCAATTCTTAACCTATTCTCTAAAACTAATGCTCAACTTTCTCTTCATCCATCTCCCCGATGTTCACCACAGGCACGCCATATTTATTATTTTAATTTTTATTTATATATTTCAAAATAACAATTTCTATTAGAATATTATAGTAATTTGATAAATACACTGCATTTCACTATTTGAAGTATTATGTACGACTAAATGTTTAAAAATTATAATAGACATCCATTATCCAAAGAATAATCTGGATCCACTGAGTGATTATTCGTATTCTATGTGTGTGTATTTGAGGGAAAAGAGAATGGAGTCCCAAGGTGGGATCCTCCTCGAATCAAATTATATATAGATAATAAGGTTACAAAATACAATTAGTCGTGCCAAGACCTATGCGGGGCCTTACCATGCTCCAGGTTAAAAAAGCATACCACAAAATAGACACTCATTCCTCGCACACCATAGCACCCACAGGTACGCAAAAGGCAGCGTACAGTCATCCTGAGAGTTACCGCGAAAAGACCTACTCGAGTCACAGAATGCACGATTGTTTTCCACCTTTAACCAAGGAATCTTGGCATTCGTCTAGAAGCCCCTCTATAGAAAGCAAGCAAAGAACATATGATCCAAATCCTTGTCCCCCTCACCGCATCTAGGGCACAAGTTCCTCTGAGTGAATAAGTTTGGCCCTGTAGGCCTTCGTGAGCACACGGCCACGCCTGAAAAGCCAAAGGAAGACCTTTACTCTATTGGGAATCTTGCAATTCCAAATCATCGCAAAGTCTCGCCTCATGTTATCCTGAAGCTCCTCCCGTGAGTTGAAGAAAAACATGTACTCTTTTTTTATTATGAAGGGGCTATTGCTCCAAGTCCAGTGATCCCTTCTAGTACATGGGCCCTCCAAATCTGCCAGCTCCCCGCTCATTACCAAAAATTCCTAAACCTTTATTATGAAAAACCCACCAAAAAAGGGGGCGTCCAAGATCCTTCAGACCAAGCTTACCTCAATATGCACTCTTGGTCTGTTGCCATAGCAAATAACCTTGGAAAACGATCACCAAGAGGGCCCCCCTCTATCCAGTTGTCCCTTTGGAAGTGAAACTTATCTCCACTACCAAACACATGACTCAACAGACTCGTCATCTCCGGCAGCAACTTGTGAATGCCTTGCCACAAGGAGGAAGGGGCTCTGGTCTGCATCACTAGTAAGTTGGCTCCAATAGTAATGCATCCCCATTATCCCATAGCCTGACAATCCACTTGGCCAATAGAGCCTTATTCATTATCTCTAGTCTCAAAACACCAACGCCTCCAAGCCTCTTTGGCCTTGTCATTGCATCCCAATTCTCAAGATAAAACCCATCCATCGGCCCGTAAGCTTCTCATCAAAGACTCCACCTGTATGCGTGTACCAACCGGTAAAACCTCGGTAGAAAATGGGAATACTTGTAAGAAACTACCTGAGTAACACCAATTTCCTGCCTCTGGAAAGAGTCGCCACCTTCCACCTTGCTAGCCTCCTCTCAATCTTGTCAAGCACAGATATTCAATCTGAAGTGTGAAGTCTCCCACCAAGCAGAGGAAGCCCCAAATAATCAATCGGAAGCGAAGAACAACAACAAAAGACCGACACAGTATTTAGCACCTCCAATTGTGAGAGTCCAAATGGAATAAAGGCAGACTTATCCATATTGATGTGTTAGAAAATAGGAAGCGGAAGCGAAAACATGGAAGAAGATAAATAAAGAAATAATAAGAACAACGGGATTTTACGTGGAACCCTACTCCGTGAGGAGCGGGATGAAACCACGGGAGAAGGCCTCAAAGGGCCAGGTTTGTCTATTGACTTTCTCATCTGATACAGGAGGCCTGGGGCTCTTTATATAGCCTCCACAGGGCCTCCAAGTCCCACCACTGGACGATGTGGGACAAAACTGTTGGCTGGGGTAAATGGATCCTGGAGGGATCCATTTACCCATCTCCCTTATACATGACGCATACAACGAAGTACTCCAACACTCTCCCTCAAGCTGGAGCATGCAATGCTCAGCTTGGACAAACAGAAAGAAACTCAACTCAACGCTACAGAACACTACGGACAATATCAACCTAACGCGCACAACTGATGTTGTCGAGGACGTTGCTTCTCATGCCGTGCAGGTGAGGAGGACGAACGGGCTGGAGTGTGAGTCTGCTGAATCTCCTCGTCGGAGAGCATGTGCTCTGAACTGCGCATGTCAGAGTCACTGCAACTGGAATGAGTCTCCTCGTCGGAGTACTCTGGCCTGCCACAATAATGTGGACAACTGTTCCATCTTTGAAAAGGGTCGAACTGAAAAAGGTCGTGGCTGTGCAATCCTCTTCGAAGTCCACGGTCGCTGGAGAATGGAGTCTAAAAGTCTCCACTTCGGAGAACTGGATCTCTCCCATCTGGCTCAGAGAATGGTACACTACTCTGGTGTACCTATGATACCACATGAAAACCCTTGCCAACATGGCATAGGGAATGGTCCTCTACTCTAGAGTCCCTATGGCTCACATGAAGACTCTGGCCTACAAAACAAGAAAGGATGGGAACCTCTGAACTGATGGCATACATGTGCTCATCTGAAAATGACCGCACACTCGTGCGTGTCTGAAAATGGAGTCTCTCTGGAGAACTCGAAAATGGGCCTCAACATGAAGTGCCTCGAACTTGGACTCAAACCAATCTGAATGTCGAGTCTGAATAATCTAAACTGTAGAGTCTGGAAATATGACATGCCTGGAGAATCTGGATCAATATGGATTTGAACCGAAATCTGAAGAATCTGCAATCTGGAGAAGACCTGTGACTCTACATATACTCCCCCTTTCTCCCATACTGGTCGGAATGACATGGACGTCGACCAAGTTGGGAGAAGACAAAGAAAATGGGGAACAAAATCAAAACAACTTCGCCGATCACACATTTATTGACTTTTTAAAACATTCATCATTTCATTTTTTGAACTTTTTTTAACATAAGCCGTTCATCCTTTATTTACGGCTTTTGCAAATCATCTTTTTAACTTGCGTACGGCTCCTTTTTTTCTGTGTACGCGCCTCTTTTTTTCAGATATTTTGTGTACTGCTTTTCTATTGTGCGCGCCTCTTTTTTAATTTTTTTTAAATGATATACAGCCCAAAGGTCCAAACTTACAGGAGCCCCAACTTGCTCGTTTTTTTTTTGGTTTTTTTAACAACCAACTTGGGCCCCATTTTCTCATCCTCCCTTTTCTTTTGTTTAATATATGGCCCACATGGGGCCCCGCTTTTCATTAAACATGTGTCCCTATTTTAGGGTTCCCAAGTGGGGTGGCGACTCCTCTGGAAGTCGAGGTTCCGTCTTGGGTTGCTTCGAGCGCCACCTGGGGTACCGCCTTGGCCAGGAGAGCCGCCTGCTTTAACTAGGGTTCCTTTCGTGGGAACCCATTGCCGCCACCCCAGGGAAGGAGCAAGTTCGACATGGAGATCGTCTGGGCTGTGGTGCGCGCCTGGAGAAGATGGAACAAGGGGCTCGCCTGGAGGTGTTGAAGGATTTGGAGCACGGCCATGTGTTGCACCTTGCTCAGATCTGGATTGAGATAAGATGCCGCCTCATGCGGCAAGGGCGCCCATAACTTCGTAAATAAAGTGCATAACAAACTCCCTTGACGATCTTCAAGAACAAACATGATTAGGGTTTCCCACGAAACCCTAGAAAATAAACTGGAGAACCTCCTTGATGGATCGCAACTCAAACAATTTTCAAAAAATCGAATCTCGAATAACATCAAAGAACTTAAAAACCTCGAGAATAGACCCGTTCTGATACCATGTTAGAAAATAGGAAGCGGAAGCGAAAACATGGAAGAAGATAAATAAAGAAATAATAAGAACAGCGGGATTTTACGTGGAACCCTACTCCGTGAGGAGCGGGATGAAACCACGGGAGAAGGCCTAAAAGGGCCAGGTTTGTCTATTGACGTTCTTATCTGATACAGGAGGCCTGGGGCTCTTTATATAGCCTCCGCAGGGCCTCCAAGTCCCACCATTGGACGATGTGGGACAAAACTGTTGGATGGGGCCCATCTCCCTTATACATGACGTACACAACGTACTCCAACAATATGAAGTTCAGAGATGTTCCCAATAATCTCCATAAAATCGATCGCCCCTTTTGTTTGCATGCTCCACACCAACTTCCACGAACGCAATGGTGCCATCCGCATATTGGAGGATATAGAGATGTCCCCTCATTTGTAACCCAGGCAGAAGCCCGCATCCAAAGCCAACTTCATCACAGACCCCCCTCTATGGCTTAAAAAATCCACCTTCAAGCCTCCCATTCACCAGCACCCCAAAGGAGGTCATAATGCATCTCTTCATCTAAGCCAGCCATGTATCCGAGAATCACCTCTGTTGCAATGAAGACCAGATGAACCTCCAGTCTACACAGCCATATGCTCTACAGAAGTCCACCTTCCAAATCACTCACTTCTCCTTGATACGATTCTAGTTCAGAACCATTTCCGATGCCAAAACCAAACCTTCTGCCATCAATATACATGGTATAAAAGCTGACTGCCTAGAGAAATGATTGAGTCTAAGACTCCTTGCAATCTGTTAGCCAAAACCATAGCCATAATAAGGCATGTTAAATTGAATATAGCAATAGGTCTGAAGTTTTCCATCCATGTTGGCATGTCCTTCTAGGGTAGCAAAAAAAGCAACGCCTTGTTAATGCGTTCGAATCTGAAATTACCAGCCCCAAACTCCCGAAGCACCGCCAATAAGTCCTCCTTCAGTATCTCCCAAACTCCCTATAGAAAGAAATCGGAAATCCATCTCGCCCAAGTGCCCTATAAGCATTTAACTGAAAAAGAGCACCTCTAACCTCAAGCTCATGGAAACAGGCCTCCAACATGTCTGCTTGCCCCTGTGTTATCCTAGAGACTCCCATGCCATGCCAGACCCACCCACTCCTGCTCGTCCTTCTACTAAAATCCTGAAAGTGCTTGACCAAGGCCCTGCCAATCTCTTTATCTCCCCCCACCTGCCTTCCGGCGATCTGCAACAAATTGATAGAGTTCCTCCTATGCCTTCCAGTGGCCATATAGAAAAAACAAGTGCTAGCCTCCCCTCCTTCAGCCAGAGTTGTCCAACCTCCATTTTTTGGTCTTCAACAATGATGATCTAGAGGTGTGACATCCTTATCAAAAGTTCCTCCTCCATCAAATCTCGCTCATCCCTTTCCCTATCAAATCTCGAGACCATCTCTTGAGCATTGGACCTTCTGGCACGTCGACTACATTATATGTTCTTGTTTTACTCAATCAAAATAAGACGGAGTTCCCTCAATTTAGCAACTAACCTAAGTCGTGGCAGACCCGCCAGGATGGTAGGACCTCCAGAAACCCTCCACAGGCTCCCTGAAGCTCTCCTCCAAGAGCTATGAACACTCAAAATGAAAGAATGGGCGAGGTTAGACAAGCTCTCCTGATTCCAACAGCAATGGTGTGTGATACGAGTGAGCACGAAGCAAAGCCCTTGCGACTGCAAGAGGGAACATCTGGAGAGCTTCAATGGACATCAAAAACAATATATGCACGGCCTAGATCTGGAATTCCTCCAAGTCATGGCCTTAAATTTCGGCGAATTTCGACCGAAATTCGGTTTCGTGGTGATACCGATATCGAAACCATGTATAATATCAGTTTCCAGGATTTCGGCCGAAATTTCGGCCGAATTTCGGTCATTTCGGTCATTTCGGTCCATTTCGGTGGAAATTGTTCACAGCTTTCTCGGATTTCGGTGGAATTTCGATGGAATTTCGGATCATTTCGGTCCATTTCGACTGAAATTGTTCTAGGTCATCATATGTCATGCCTAGGCCACTTATTGATATTCATAGGTACTATTTGGTCACTAAATGAAATTTATAGGTCACTATTTCAACCACCATTGCAATATAAGCCATTATTCCAACCACCATTGTAATAAATAAGGCCATTAAGGGTCATCTTTAAACCAAATAAATATAATGTATATGTTCTCATTCCATCTCACAACTTCACAAGTCACAATTCACAACCTAACTTAAATCTTGAAGAGCCAAGTTTCCAAATTCCAAGTCTCGTATAATATACATTTTACGATCACAAGCTCTACTATGCATTTATTTTGGCATACTTGTTAAAATATTCGTGTTTATGTGTGTGTCTTATTTTATTTTTAAATAAAAGTATTATTATTCTTTTGAGAATTGATAGAAAAATTGAATGCCAAAATTTAACTGTGTACTGAAATATGAAATTTCACTCTGGACGGTCATCGATATGATGACCGAAATCATTATTTTAAGGTACTGAACATTATAACATCTTATTATAAGCAAAAAAACTTTTATTTATGTCTCTTTTATTGATTAAACAACATTACAAATCTTAAATTTTGAAGAAATGAGTTTTCAAGTCGTTTTCCCAATTTCCGGCCATTTCACCGAAATTCCACCGAAATTCCTTTTCTGGGCTTACCGAAACAAAACCGAAATCCGACATTTGAGGCCTTGCTCCAAGTATACCAGCAGCCCGAGGCATCGACTACCTCTACCTAAAGCTTTGATATGAGGTTGGAGAAGTCTGACGAGGAAGCATCCATACCTCCCCTTCCTCCCGACCTATCCTCCAGATGAAGGGTGACACTGGAGTTGCCCCCTACAAACTAAGCCCCAAAGCAAAATCTCTCTCGAGAACACCGAAGGTCACCAAATAACTCAAAGCGATGAGCCAACCATAGGCCCATAGACATCTATATAACTATATTAAATGTGGCGTTTTGCCCAAATCATTGCCATATGGGTGGTTTTTCTGTTTGGCAATTGTTGGACAAAATCCCGCATATATGGGTTTTTCTCGGGAGTAGATGGTTCCATTCTCCGTATCTATCTACAGCTGACAATGGTGGAATTTTTGCATCAATGCACTATAGAGAATCGCCAATTACATATCAACATTTCCTTCAAAAATAATATGTGAATTGCTCACTTGATTGTCATTGGTGATTTGCATCTTTAATCCTCAACCTTTCTGAAATATGCATGTGTTATAAAGGTTTCTGAGAATTGCAAAGAGGTCCTCCTTGGTGGACCTAACAATAACAAGGATATAAACTTTATTTACAGATGTACCCCCGGGTACATAGCAGTATTCATTTTCCTACATGTTTCTGTTTGAAAGATTTTCTAGGGCCAACTTGCTGATTTGGATACTTGAACTTTTGGGATTGCTTTTACTTCATTCGGACTCAATATGTTTTTGCTATTGACTTTTAAAGTCGACTAACTTTCCATTGGATTTATGAAGCGTCAAGCCAACATGTGCTTTATTTTTTTCTTTGTTGCATATTTTGTTTCTCATTGTTTATTTGCTCCCCTTACTTCTTTTCTGACTCATACTATTTATAATTCTTAATGTGTAATTATTCTTTGTTGCATGCGCCACCACATTCTCCCCGTAGAACCGATCCTGTCCAAAAACCACCACATTCCTAGCCAACCAAAGGGCCCATATCATTATCACGCATCCCGATCTCTCCTACGTTCCATTCCGGTCCTCCCCAATGGATCTCCAAAAACCAACGACATTGTCGATAAAAACCGCAATACTCCCAAAAAGACTCCAAGTCGCCATAGAGTTGCTGCATCCGAGGAAAAGAGGGCCAGCATCCTCCACACTCACCAAGCATCAAGGACACATCGGATCAGATGGTCGCACGAAATGTGAGAATAGGTCCTTGATCAAAAGTCTTCATCTCATGAATAGTCAAAGAAACACCTTCACACGAGCTGGAACCTTCCACCTCTGAATTCTCTTGTAGTCCGCCACACACACACACCGGTCAAACGTCAAATGAACCTTCAAGGTCCGGTATGCCTTCCCAACTACGAAAGATCCGTCACACCAGGTTCAACAATCAATGCTGTCAGAAGGCCCGACCATAGCCTCTAGCTCCTCTAAAAGTACCATGAGCTCCTCTAATCACCAATCAAAAAGCTCCAGTCTAAACTGCAAAAAAAAAGAGTCAATCCCAAGCCTCTGTCACTGAGCAATCAGGGTTAATCGCCAAATCCTTGAGTCGCGGGAACCTCTCCTGCATAACCCCACCCTCACTCCAATCATCAACTTAAAATCGAAAGCCATTGTCGTCCCCCAAAACATGTCTCAAGAACGATCGGATCTCCTGTGCCATGCTGCAAATGGCTCTCCAAAAGTACGAAGGTGAGAGACCATACTCACCAGGACCCAGAAACGAGAGACCATGTCCATAGATTCTCCGAATCAAGTCACAGACTAGACTATTACAACCGACAGGATCGGTTCTACGAGGAGAATGTGGTGGCGCATGCCAGCATGCTGAGTGAGAGTTGGAGCCTAAAATTACATTATACTTGATTAATTTTGCAATGATATTATACTACATTTTTCATATCCTATATCCGAATTCGACTTTAAATGAGCAGTTGTCAACTTGTGCTTGTTGTAAGCCTTCTCTTGCCTCCTACAAGAAGTAATCAGAGGGTGGTTGCCAATATGGAGCGAGAGCTTGGTCTACAAGAAAAGAGTGCAAGTTTTCCCATGCATTTTCAAGTGCCATAAAATCAGTGCTCAATCCCAAATTCATTACAATGTATCGTAGTAGTCTAGAAAAGGTGAGGAAACAGATAAAGAAAAAGTATGAGAACAAGAAAGAACTTTGGGTGACATGAGGCATGAGTTAGGGCTCCACAATCTCAAGTTATTGGAGGATCCTTGAGGGCATATATCTTTTTACACTACCCTTCTACTCTAGGGTCGCGAACTATGCAATGCATCTACTTAATTTTTTAAATTACGTCTTTTCTAACTCTCAGCCTCTTATATTCTGAAGCATTCAATACATAAATCTATTAAGAGCTCTTATTCCTCATTCCCACATCCCAAAAAGTAGGTCCCATCGTAGCTCCTCCTGGAGCTTGCTTCATTGACGGCAGTCAATCACATTAAGCTACAACTGATAAACCCTCACACCATACATTATTACTAACTAAGATTTCTCTCCTCCATGAGTCATAGTGTGCCTTCACTACAGCACACTTCTTAGAAATCGACTAATGGACTAACCCTTCGCTCCCCACTCCTGCTCACCACTAATTAATGACCTCTCAGAATTGTACCTATGTGTGCTACCCACACTCTCAAGCATATGTATTGAGAGTTATTTGTATTTATCTTGTTTTTATTTCTTTCTTATAAAATCCACCCATGATTTCTCCTCTGTATAAGAGAGCTCTATGGCTTTCATCCATTCAGTTTTCTCAGCATGGTATCAGAGCGATGATCTTGGGTCGGAACCCTATTACCCCCTAACCAGAACCCCACATGTCGCCTACCTCTCCTCTCTCTCTCATCATCGCCCATTGCATAGAACCGACCCCACCTCTCGTCACCAAGCTTGTAAAAAATGGTCAACTAACTATTTTACTCATCTCGTTTAGTCTACAAAGTGGGGTGGCCGCTCCGACTAAGGCTAATTGGCTCTTTGTCGGCCAGCCGACTAAAATGCATGTTTACTCAATCGACTAGGCCGATTAATCAGTAATCTTTTTCTGGGACTATTTTTCTGCTTTTTTTAAAAGCAAACTTAATATAATATGCTTAATGTGCTTAATGTTCGATTGGAATTCAGTTGTTTCTTTTATTATATTATGATAGCATAGAAAATGTACAAATTTTGTTAGAAAATAGAAATGCGGAAGCGAATTGATAAACAGAGCATAAACTGCAGAAAGATAAAACACGAACTCGGGATTTTTTTTTAGGCCCAAAAAAGGGGGAGACACTCAGTGGTGTTCGCCCCAATTAATTAAAAAGAAACAAGGTAAACAAGTAGTTTACAAAGGAAACGAAAGAAACGACATAAGGAAAGCTAAAACAACACCCAATCATCAACTAAGCGCGCACAGTGCAACACCACATTTTCCTTGTAAAAGCGTTGTCCCGAAAAAAGAGCTACATTTCTGCCCAGCCAAATCGCCCATAAGCTTGCCATGGGCCAAAGGAACGACCGCCTCTCCCTATCTTTGTTGGCCACCAACAAAGCACAGAAGGACGCCAAATCTGAAGTGCAAATCCAATCCATAGCCGCTTCCTCCCAGATCCCAGTCACCTTAGGGCAGGCGAAGAAGAGGTGCTCAAGGGACTCCACTAAATTATCGCATAAAATGCACCTATCAGAGACATTGCCAAGTAGTCTAGCGCAACGATCCCTCGTCATCAACCTCTGTCTAATGTAGTGTGATTATAGAGGAATGAACTAAATAATTCTCTTAATTTGAAATTTCAATCTTCTTCATTAAAATTAAACAGTAGGAAGAATCCAACCCGTTCAGGGAGTCTTAGACCCCAGAAGAAACCGCAGACACGTACCATAATCTCCGAACGCGAGGGCGGGGGCCTACAGATCACCCCATAAGCCTTCTTCGCCGAGAACGGGCCCCTCCGCCAGGCCTAATGATCTCTCCCCATAGAAGGACGACATGCCTCATTGATGGCGTCCAGCAAGGCGAGAAAGTCCTCGAGTCTTTGATCAGAAAAATTAGCAGAAAAAGCCGGGAACCAACTACCATCCAACCAGCAAGAGGCGACACAAGCATTTTTATCAGCTGCCAGAGCGAACAGGCGAGGGAACCGTGAGCTCAAGCGTCCCCCCCCCGGTCCAATCATCAGTCCAAAATCTGAAAGAAGCACCATTACCAAGCACCGGTCCAAAGAGAGATAGAAACCTCGAGAAAACCTCCAGCACCCCTTTCCAAAATGGCGGGTGGGATCCCACCATATCAGCCGCCAATGGAGGTGCCCCACTAACACCGTGAATCTCGCGCAAGATCCTACTACAAAAATCCTCTCTTGGGCCCCAGATTCTGTTGGCCCACTTAAGAAGGAAGGCATCATTAACATGCTCCAAACTCCGCACGCCCAATCCCCCTTCGCTCTTGCGCCGCGTGATTTCACCCCACTCAACCAAGTGCACCACCCCCCCCCGACACCTCCCCATTCTTACCCCATAAAAATCTCCGCATAAACTTCTCAAGGCGATTGCGAATCCCCTTCGGCAACCGACGGTTAGACAAGAAATACACAGGGATAGAGGAAAGCACCGCCTTCAAGAGGACGAGGCGCCCCCCTAAAGAGAATGGCCGACTTCCACCCATCCAACCTCGTCTCCACTTTCTCGACGACCTTGAGCCAATCCCTCGGCCTAGCTCTTCCCACAACCAGAGGCATCCCCAGGTATTCAATAGGCAGGGGTCCAGCATCAGACCCCAAAATCCGACCGCAAGAGTCCGCCTCCTCCGCCGACAAACCAAACGGGACCACCTTCGACTTGTTGACAATCTTGTAGAGACCCGACAACTCACTGAACATGTCTAGGGCCACAGACATGCCCGAGACCTCCACGGGGCCCCCCTCAACAAAAAGGATAGTGTCATCAGCATATTGCAACAACGATACAACCAAACCACCCCTAGAGTATCCAGCTGACAGCCCACAATCAACAACACGGCAAGCAATACGGGCAAGGACATCCGTAGCGATGACAAAAAGAAAAGGAGCAAGGGGGCAGCCCTGACGCACCCCCCCTCTCGGCTGGAAGAAACCCCCCCTCCGGGCGGCCATTAATCATGATCGAAAAAGAGGCCGTGGTTACACACCGGCGCATCCAAGAAATCCACACATCCGGGAATCCTCTCCTCCGCAGAACCGACCAAAGGAACTTCCAGTCAAGGCAATCATAGGCTTTCGCGAAGTCAACTTTCCATAGCACGCCACGTCTTCCCCCCCTCGTCCAATCCGCAACCAACTCCGAAGCAAGAGTAAGGCAGTCCGCGATATGTCTTCCTTGTATAAAAGCCGATTGTAGCGGGGATATGATGGAATCGAGAACCCGACCAAGCTGCAGAGCAAAAACCTTCGACACGATAAGGTAGAGTGCATTAGAAATAGCAATGGGGCGGTAATCTTCAATCCGCTCAGCCGAAGGGGACTTAGGAAGCAGAACAATGAGAACCTTATTAATCCAATCGAAGCCAGCATTACCACCACGGAATTCGGCAATGACCTCCACTACCTCCTTGCCAATCAGATCCCAAAAATCCCTATAGAAGGCCACCGGGAAGCCATCCGGGCCCGGAGCCCCATCCGCGTTCAACTCCCATACCGCCGCCTTGACCTCCTCCATGGAAACCCCATGCGTCAGACCCTCACACAACGAGGGCGAAAGCGGCGTAGCCCCAACCCCCGTCCATCTCCATAACCTTGGGAGGCTCCTCGCCGAGAACTCCTTGAAGAGAGTGGCGATTGCTCTCCCCATCTCCCTGTCCCCATCCACACGAAGGCCATTTATCGTGATTGAACGCAACGTGTTAGAACGTCGTCTTCCGCTCGCAATGCGGTGAAAGAACGCCGTATTAGCGTCCCCCTCCTTCATCCACGAAGCCCTCAACCTCTGACGCCACTCAGTGACACGTTTGAGATCCTCAGCCAATATCTATTTCTGTGCGATCGAACATGTAGACAACTCCTCCGGCGACAGCTCCCTATCATTTTCCACTACATCAAGGCTGCTGACAACACCCTCCGCCTCTAACCTGGCAGCATGCCTCGCTGCCCGTGATTCCCTCTTAAAAAAAGTCAACATCTTGCATAAAGAATCGAGCTTGTGGGCAAACATTGTCATCGCGGACCCATCAACCTGTACCTGGGACCAATGAGAAGCCACCAACTCCCGGAAGTTATCCTCCAATAACCAACACCTCTCATACCTGAAAAAACCCCTCACTGCGGGCGCATCACCAGAATCCCACAGAAGTGGCGTGTGGTCAGACATGCTCCGCGGCCGAGCAATCACAGTAGAAAGTGGGAAACAATCAAGAAGCTCCGTAGAAGCCAGGAACCTATCAATACGGGAGCGGGAATTAGAGTTCCTCCACGTGTAAGCGATATCCCCCGCATCAAGAACCTCGAGGGCCAAAGAATCCACGATCTCAGCACAATCCAACAAACCCGGGTCTTGACCACCCATGCAACGTGGCCTATCGGTCGTTCGAAGGGTAACATTGAAGTCCCCCCCAATGAGCCATGGGATTCCCGCGAAAACCCTACTCGCCTCCCGCAAATCCTCCCATAAATCCTTCCTTTGAACACGGCAGCAAGGCTCGTAGACACAAGATAATGCAACAGGCAAAGAAGAGTCGACACGTACCAAAAGAACGGAGATGACATGCCTCCCCCTCAGAACCGAACCCAGAGCCAAAGCCGCAGATCTCCATGCAATAAGCAAGCCACCTGTCGCACATTCATCCCTTGAAGCTTTGTTTCTTGCAACATGATTACATCGCAACCCCATTCAACGAACCGCGACCCCATAGTCATCCTCTTGTCCGCCTCCTCCAACCCTCGCACATTCTAAGAAAGAATCTTCATAGGGAACCATCCTGCTGTCCCCCAGATCGAACCACACAGGCGGTCGCCGCAACAGTCCTCTTAAGTGTCGAGCAAGACTGAGGCTCAGGGACCGCGGTCCGAGCCCTATTCCTCCTCCTGTACCTCTTCCCCGATCTCTTATCAGAAGCTCCTTCAGCAGTATTAGCACCTTCCACCTCAACGATAGCCACATATGGAAGAGGGGGAGAAACGTCACCGGAGGCGGTGGGCGAAGGATCCTCCAAAGCGGGTAACACCGAAGCGCCAAAAGACCATCCCCCAGATCCCGTGGATTTCCAAGAGAAGCAAGGTCCCACAGAAGGGGCACCCGCAAGCCCAGACAAGAGAGCCACGTCAGCCAGATGGTCCGAGAAGGTCGATGTAGAAGAGGAGACACGCAACGGAAGAGCGTCCGAAAGGCCTTCCCCATCCGAAAGGAAAGAAACATAATAGTTGGCGCCACCAATGGCCCGACCCGCTAAAGGATCCGTGAGCCGAACCCGCATGTCGAGATCCGAAGCCCAAGCCCAAAAGTGAGGAGGCGCAGAGACATCAGGAACCACCCCCGCCACCTCAGCAGATAAACCGACCTTTGGAGATACCATGCACAGCACCCGAGATGAGAAACCAAAAGGACGTGCGAAATCATTCCCGTGGGACGAGCCATGGAAGCGTCCATAGAGAAGGCCACCTAGAGCTCGGAAGGCGAGGCGACGCCGACCACCCTCAGAACCTCCGGCGAGGTGATGCCGACCACCCTCGGGACCTCCGGTAGAGGAGGGGGTTCGACGATCGACATCTCCACTCTACAACGGAAGCGCCCAACCTCCAAAGACTCGCTGAAGACGCGGCCAACTGCGTCATCGATCAAACCCTTGTTACACTCCATCAGCACCTGAGCGATTTCATGAGCCGAACCATGCGCTAACCCATCATCGACGACCGCGAGCACCTCTCCCCAACGCTGGAGACCCGGCCTAGGCAGTGAACCGACCTGGAGAGAAAGGGAACTCCATGAACCTCAGCCACGCACACTTCGACGTCTGAATACGCCCCATCCGCAAAGCGAAGATCTCTCCAAATAATATCCTCCATCGCGCCATTTTTAATTAAACGATCTCGTTGTAACCTTGACAGGCCACGAGCACGGCAGTGCCTTGCATCAAGAACCACGGCGTCCCCTGCGAACTGCGAACTAAGGAACCCATGTAGATGGTCCGTCACCGTATCCATGGAAATGCACTTCCGCAAGGCGCACCCAACTACCGCAAGGTTGTTATCACCCCTCACGTCGCCCTTCCCATCTGCTATAGTGGCAGACCCGCTCCTTCGACCATGACAATCGACATTTTGGAGGTACCCAGCAGCTTCGGAGTAACCCCGACGTTGTCATCAGTTGCACTCTCCGGAATACCCGCTACCACATGTGCGAACGAGCGCTGCCCCCGCCTGGCACTGGCCCCACTTGAAGCCCTCCTTCCGCCCTTGTCAGCATCAACACGAACAGGATTTCCATCAGGATGACGTACGACACCAAACCAGCAGAAGGCCTTACGGTGGCCCAATCTCCCGCACGTGAAACACCTCGGGGGAACAGCACAGGACGACACCACATACCCCCGAGCCCCACACCGGAAGCACCTCTTCTCTGGTTTCTTGTGGGAAACCTGCACCCACCCTCCTCCACCCCCATCGCCATGCACCTCAGCACCACCCCTATGCACCACGGTACCCGCAACGCCCCGCGACCCCCTCTCTTCCCTGCGTGCCACCCCTTCCCCTTCTCCCCCACCCTAATGCTGAAACAACCGCCTCCAACCCCCTCCGAGACACCCTCACCGACGACTTCCCCAAGGCCCGCCTTCCCATGCACAGCATCACTCCCACTCGCACCGGCTCCTCCAACGGGGAGCAACAGGATCCTCGACAGCGCAGTATCGACCGACTTCGAGAAACCCGCTTGCGCTTCCGCTCTCCACCAACGCTCCATTAACTCCATCTCATCATTCACGAACTCGGGATTTGACGTGAAACCCTACTCTCTAAGGAGCGGGATTGAACAACGGGAGAACGCCTCAAAGAGTTGATGTAATCAGTGCACTTTCTCACTGGATACAGAGGGTGAGGGGCTTCTTATATAGCCCTCACTGAGTCTCCGCATCTCACAACTGGTAAATGTGGGACTAAACAACTGGATGTGGTAAATGGATCCTGGAAAGATCCATTTAACCATCTCCATATAAGTGACGTACAACATATATTCCAACACTCCCCCTCAAGCTGGAGCATGCAATGCTCAGTTTGGACAAACCAGAAAGAAATCTCAACTCACGATACAGGACATTACAGACAATATCAACTCAATGCGCACAACTGTCGGTTGTTGTCGAGGACATTTCTTCTCATGCCGTGCAGGTGAGGAGGACGAACAGGCTGGATTGTGAGTCAAACTGAATCTCCTTGTCGGAAAGCATGTGCTCTGTACTGCGCCTGTCAGAGTCACTGCAACTGAAATGAGTCTCCACTTGAAGAACTCTGACCTGCCACAATAATGTGGACAACTGCTCCATCTCTGAAACGGTCGAATAAAGAACGTCGCTAATTATCCATACGCAGATCTCTGACGATGGGTCTCTCTCATAGGGACCTCAAAGTGGTTCTCTCTCATAGAAACCTCAGAAGGATCTCGTACTGGAGTTCACAAACACTTAAGAATGGAGTCTGAAAGTCTCCTCGTCGAAGAACTGGGTCACTCCCATCTGGCTCAGAGAATGGGATCTCTACTATGGAGTCTCTATGAAACCACATGAAAACTGTAGCCCACATGGCATAGGGAATGGGATCTCTACTATGGAGTCCCTACGGATCTCATGAAAACCCTCGCCTAAAGAACAAGAATGATGGGGACCACTAAACTGATGATCGCATCTATGTGCGAATTAAAACTGAAGGACTTGTAATCGGATCGTCGAGTCTAAAGTCTAACAAAATCTGTAGAGTCTGGAAACTGGCATGGAGTCTAAACTGGAGAATCCGGAATCAAACTTGTAGAACTCTACACAATACTCCCCCTTTCTCCCATACTTGTCGCAAAACAATGGCATCGACAAAGTTGGGAGAAGACAAGATAATGAGGGAAAAATCAAATAAGCCATTTATTTTTTTTACGACTTTTCATTCTCCCTTTTTTTTGCAAAACTTTTTTCTTGGCTATTTTCCTCTTTCTTTCTTTTTTAAATAGCGAACTCTTCTCTCACCCCTTTTTTTGTAAATAAGTCGTTTCAATTTTTTACGGCTTTTCCTTCCTCTTTTTATCTTGCGTATGGGTTTTCTTTTGTACGCGTCTTTTTTCAAAAGTTTTTTTTAAACTTGCAGCCTCTCTTTTTTTTTCATCACCCCTTTTTTTGTCCCATCACAAGGCTTACAATAGCAGAAAAAAACACATTTTTTTTAAATCACCACCCATTTTGGGCTAACCCTATTTAGGGTTCCCACTTGGGGACCCCTACCTTCGAAGGAGCATGCCCCCGATAGGGGATCTACCGTTGTCGCCTAGAGGAGTCGTCGCTCCTGGAGGGTCGCCGCAAGGTGCAGCGATGGAGAAGCATGGAGATGAGGCTTGATTGGGGAAGCCGCTAACTGGAGAGGCGTGCATGATGGAGATCTCCGCCTGGAGTTGTGGCACAGGTTGTCGCCTCTGCTTGCCGCCCGCGGATGAAGGAGATCGGAGGGAGGTGCCCGGGCACCGCCTGTGCTCAGAGGAGATGAAGGAAGATGCGGCGCCGAGAGCTCGCTGGTGCGATCAGAGGATCGCTAGGAAGGAGCGGTGCCGCCTGGAGAAGCGGCTGAAAGGGAGTTCTCGCGCCGATGCCTGGAGGTTGACCTAGGTCTGGCGCTCTTGCGGGGTTTGCGTGCATAGGGATCCGTGCGGGATCGAGATGCTCCACCTGGAGGCTTGGAGGTGCGAAGCCTGGAGTGATACAGAGGCTTCCCGGCGATAGGGCCTAGAGCGGAGGGGCGGAGGATGCCTGGGGGTGCCTCCGCATGTGCCCCCCGCCTTTTGTTTTTCTTCTCGTGACTATCGACATCGGAGACGGAGCTCGCCGCCTGTAAGGGGTTTGACGCTTGCGCGGCAAAGAAGTCGTCATGGAGGAGTGGCGACTGCTAGAGGAGTCCCAGGCGGCGGACTGGTGGTGCTGCATGAGGTGGAGCACTAGAACCCTAGATCTGCCTGATTGGCGGCCGCCTGGACTTAGCGATCAGACAGGGGGAAGCCATCGCCTGAGATGTGGTCGACTGCCGCCTACAGAGAAGCAGCGATGGTGATGTCGTTGCGCGTTGTGCGCCATCTAGAGTGGGAGCTTCTGTTTTGTGTTGCTGTCTCGAGGGTAAGGGGCTTCTTATATAGCCCTCACTGAGTCTCCACATC
This sequence comes from Ottelia alismoides, assembly GCA_037367405.1. NCBI lineage: Eukaryota > Viridiplantae > Streptophyta > Magnoliopsida > Alismatales > Hydrocharitaceae > Ottelia > Ottelia alismoides. Next base: position 91,777 of record JAZKJV010003832.1, read on the forward strand.
TCACAACTGGTAGATGTGAGACTAAACAACTGGATGTGGTAAATGGATCCCGGACCATCTCCCACATAAGTGACGCGTAACATATACTCCAACAAATTTTAAGTGAAATATAAGAATATATGTATATAATATGTTTTATATATTTCAAATAATAAAAATTACAAAATCTATTAAATCTGTATAAATCTGTTTAGTCGCATGATTGTCGATTGATCCTTAGTCAGTGACCCAACTGACGAAGTACCAAGTACCGACTTCTACAACCTTGGTCATTGCTACTAGGCCATCGTGCAAGACCCTCTACCAAGCCATTTTGTCGCCTCCACCAGACCATCGTGCAAGGTTCTCCCCTCACAGCACCTTCCGCCGCACCAGCGGCCTCAGCCACCAAGCACTCTCACCGCCCAACGACACGGTGTGGCCTCGCGGTTGCTGCCAAGCATGGTTACATTGCAGCGAGGCCCCATAGAGTGTCGTAGCATGTTCTTGGGTTGCATATCAGCCCTCCTTGTGTGCCCTTGGCCTCTAAACAGTATGATTTTGGTGTTAACATGGTGATTTCAGACCTTTAAATCAACCTTAGTTGCCCTAAAGCACATATGGAGTTGATAAGAATGGTTGTGCTCTGAGTTTGCACACATCGATTCCCTATATGATCATGTAGACAAATTTAGGTCATTCTACAGCCCCAGTTGTGTCCTTCATGAGCTTCGTCATTCGTTATGCCAAAGAACAAGATTGATGTACCCTCCTTCGGGGCCTTAAAAGTCCGAAGCCCATCGCTAAGATGGATGGGATCAACTATGAACTATGGGTAATGCAGTTCATGAGTATTATGTAGAGCAACAAGGAGTCCATCATGATGCAACCTGAGCTGGCTAACAAGACTGGAGCGAATGAGTCATGAAAGCAAAATAACACATGGTCATGTGTTTAGCTAAATGATACTCTTACTGTAGAGATAACCAATGACATTCTCCATCAGCCTCCTACCAAGGCAATATGGGACAATCTCGAAGCCACATATTCTCGAGCGAGGAATGAGACGAAGATTTCGCAACTTCAGTACGATATCTTCACCACCAAATAGGATGGTCACCCTATTCATGCATTCTACTCTTGGCTCAGGGACATGTTCGAGAAGCTTCATAGCTTCACGCCTCTAAACACTACCATGGAGTTGTGAATGACGTATATGAACGCCACGATGGTAGGTGTATTTCTTGTGACACTTGATTCATAGTATGATGGCTCTCGCAACCAACTTCTTACAGGTGCATCTATACCTCCCATGGAGGAGGCGAATACGGTGCCTCATGTATCTACTACTCAGACCTTGTTGGGAAAAGAGACTTCGTTATTGATTCAGAAAACCCTAGGCTCTCTTATATAGGGAGAGACCTAAAGGGTAAATTACAGAGAGGTCTATATAAAATAAAGAAATAACGATAAACTACATAAAGAGATAATGAAACTACGAACTATCTCTACACTCCCCCTCAAGGTGGAGCATAGATATCTATCATGCTCAGCTTGGATGAACATCTCTGAAACGGTCCTCTGAGCAGTGGCTTGGTGAATATATCTGTTGTCTGATCTCCCGAGCTCACATGTGCAGTAGATATCAATCCTTTCTGGATCAAGTCCCTCGTGTAATGGCAGTCAACTTCAATATGCTTGGTCCTTTCATGGAAAGCTGGATTGTTGGCAATAAACAATGCTGCCTGATTGTCACACTGGAGCTTCATAGGCAGGGGCACAGCTACATGTAGATCTTCTATTACAGAACGAACCCACATCATCTCTGTGCTGGCTTGAGCCATGGCCCTATATTCAGATTCTGCACTGGACCTTGCCACGACAGTTTGTTTCTTGCTTTTCCAAGAAACCAAAGAGCCTCCAATAAACACTGCAAACCCTGAGGTTGATTTTCGGTCCTTAGGACATCCTGCATAGTCTGCATCTGCACACGCTGAGACAGATAAGTCTGTGTCCTTCCTGAATAGTAGCCCTGACCCTGGAGAAGACTTCAGATATCTCAGTATCATGTGTATAGCATCCATGTGAACCTGTATTGGCTGCTCCATAAATTGGCTAACCCTGCTAACAGCAAATGCAATGTCTGGACGAGTAATGGTAATGTAGAGGAGTTTTCCCACCATTTCTCTATATCTCCTCTTATCCACTTCATCTGTATCACCATCATACAGCTTCATGCTGGGGTCCATGGGAATACTAGATGGTTTGCACCCATCCATGCCAGTCTCAGTCAGGAAGTATGTAATATACTTCCGTTGTGTCATCACCAAGCCTTGTGCATTCCTTGCAAATTCCAACCCCAGAAAATATCTTAGGGTTCCAAGGTCCTTTGTAACGAACTGACTGCCTAGGAATGCCTTCGCCCTCTTTATGCCCTGAACATCATCTCCTGTAACAAGAATATCATCCACATAGACCATAATGACAACCGTACCTGCCGATGACTTCTGGACAAACAATGAGTGATCGGCATTTGACCTCTTGAATCCATGTTGCTCAATCAGGTTAGACAACTTCTGGAACCATGCTCTGGGACTCTGTTTGAGACCATATATCGCCTTGTGAAGTCTACAGACCATGTGCTTCTCCCCCTCAGCAGTAAACCCAGGTGGCTGCTGCATGTAGACTTCCTCCTGTAGGTCACCGTACAGAAAGGCATTCTTCACATCCAGTTGAAATATGCTCCAATCACGTACCACAGCAACAGATAATAGAATACGAAGTGTAGAGTGCCTCGCCACTGGAGAGAAAGTATCCATGTAATCCACACCGTAGGTTTGTGTAAACCCACGGGCAACCAAGCGTGCTTTGTATCTATCCAACGTACCATCTGCATGATATTTGACTGTGAAGACCCATTTGCAGCTCACAATGGATGCATCAGAAGGTGCAGGGACCAAAGACCAAGTGCCACGAGACTGTAGGGCCCTCATTTCGTCCTCCATTGCTAATCTCCAGCATTCATTTTGTAAGGCTTCCTGGTATGTCCGTGGTATATCCACGGAAGACAAGGCTGTGGCAAATCTCTGAAAATCCCCAGTGAGACGGTGAAAGGAAACCTGTGAAGCGAAAGGATACGAGGCACATTGCCTCCTTTGCTTTCGAATAGCAATCGAAACATCAAGATCATCATCTGCTGTACTGGATGGGCTAGTGTCTGCCTCTACTGAAGGATCCTGCACATGTACCAAATCTGACCCGTCAGTAGTAATGCCATCTGAACATACCTGAGGCGTGATGATCGGCTGGAGCGTAGTCTGAGCAGGACCCGACCGGCGTGTATAGAACATAGGTAATGGTGATATGATGGGTCGTGGAATGGGTGGAGGTGGAGGAGGTGGTGGGGGTGGTGGAGGTGGTGCTGGCGTGGAGACAGACACAGGGGACGACTCAGGTGTACTCAATGTAGGTGGTGGAGGAACATAGATATCATCAGTGGTAGTGGATGGTACCATTTTGTCACCTGCAGGAGAGAAATACATGACAGATTCAAAGAAAGTGACATCAGCACTCACAAAGTACCTCTTAGTTGCAGGATCATAACACCGGTAGCCCTTCTGAGTTCTGGAATAACCAACAAAGACGCACTTGACTGCTCTAGGAGAGAGTTTGTCAAGTCCGGGAGATAGACGATGCACAAAAGCCACAGTACCAAAGACACGTGGAGTTAGTGAAAATAACTCCTTATCTGGAAAAATAATGGACATAGGTATCTTTTCACCAAGGACTGAGGATGGCATTCGGTTGACCAGATAACAAGCAGTAAGAATAGCATCGCCCCAGAAAGAAATAGGGGCACAACTCTGAATCAATAATGTACGAGTAATATCTAAGAGATGGCGATGCTTCCTTTCCGCGACACCATTTTGTTGTGAGGTATATGCACAAGTGGTTTGGTGAATAATGCCCTTTGATGACAGGAATTGTGAAAGTAAGCGTGTACAAAATTCAAGGGCATTATCGGTCCGAACATATTTGACATTTGCAGAAAAGACATTGAACACTTCATTAATCAAGTTCTTGATCACATTTCCTGCTTCAGATTTATTTTTCAAAAGAAAGACCCATGACACACGAGAGAAATCATCCACTACCACAAGATAAAACCTGTGTCCCTGATGATCGGGAACACGACTTGGACCCCATATATCTATATGTAACAACTCAAAAGGGGAGCTACTGCTCCGACTCAGACGACGTGGGAAGCTCGACCTGTGATGCTTTCCCAACTGACACGCTTCACATTGAAACGAAGAACTAGGAAAGATCTGAGGCAGAAGATGGCGCATTTTCTGAAGTGGAAGGTGACCAAATCGGAGGTGCCAAATGTACGGAGAGACTGGTCCAGCAGAATGAGAGGAGACGCCAGCATATGAATCCCGGACCAGCCTATACAAACCATTCTGCTCAGAGCCACAGCCAATCACCTTGCCCGTGAGTATGTCCTGAAAAATGAGAGAAGACGGGTCAAATATGGCACGACAATTCAAATCCTTCGTAATCTGACTAATAGATAGCAAATTCATTGAGAACTCAGGAGCATGCAGAACATTCTGTAATTGCAAAGTGGAGGACAGGAAAACCTCCCCCTGTCCAACAAGGGGCGAATGGGTACCATCTGTTATCTGCACTGAACGACCGGGAGGAATGTCCCTGTAGGCCTGTAATCTACCTCTATCTCGGCAGAGATGATGTGTGGCTCCGGAATCAATAATCCAGTCAGATATATCATGAGGTGTAGTAGATCTACCTGAGGAGCTTGCGGCTGCGGAAGAACTGGCAGAGGCAGTGGCAGCAATATCTGAGGAGCCACCAGACGAATCACCAGAAGCATGTGGCATAATATCTCGGAGACGGGCCACAAGTTCGTCAAATCGACTATCTGCAGTAGAAGTCAGTGGAGACTGAGAGTGCTCTGCAATACGTGTTGATGCTGGAAATCCATGCTTCGAATAGCATGTCTCCTCCGAGTGTCCTGTGCAGTAACAATAGGAGCATGTCTGACTGAAGCGACCACCCTTCCCCTGGGGTCCACGGCCACGTCCACGACCACGGCCAGATGGTGGTCCACCTCTCCCACGCGAGACTGCCATTGCTGAAAGAGGTGGAGTAGAAGAGCTGGAGGAAACTGGAATGCGGCTAAGCCGTCTGTAAACATCCTCAACTGGAGGAATAACTGCATCAACGAGAATCTGAGATCGAGCTGCATCGTACTCAGGGTCAAGGGCCGCAAGTAGAACACCAACCATGGTGGCGTTTCGAAACGCCTTCTGCTGCTCAGAAGTTGCAGTCAGAGGGATGATACTGTATAACTTCTCGAACATCCCTCTTAGGGATGTATAAAGAGAATGGAGAGGTCTGCCGCTCTGCTTCATTGTGAATATGTCGTGCTGAAGCTGCAACATCTTCGTCTCATTTCGCACCTGCGAATATGCGGCGGCAAGAATGTCCCACATTGCCTTAGCAGTGGGTTGATGGAGGACGTCGTTGGCAATCTCCATCGTCAAGGTACCGGACAACCAGACCTTTGCATAGGAATCATCAGCCTCCCATGAGGCATAGATCCCAGTCTTCTCAGCGGGCTCATCCTCGGTAAGAATGTGTTTCTTACCATTCGACTTCATAAGGCTCATGAACTGCATAGCCCAGAGCTCATAGTTAGACCCGTCCATCTTGACTATTGGCGCAGGACCTTTGAATGCGCCGGTGGAGGGCATATCAACTTTTGATTCTGACATACTGCCGCTTGGAGAAGAACTAGGATATGTAGACGTGATGCTGAATGTCTACAACAACTGCATCGGATTTGAGTGCATATGTAGACGTTACGCACTCAAATCCATAGAGCGGACGAGGAAGGAACTAGGGCAAGCCTTAGAAGGGGCTGACAGCCCTTTTTAGCGGCTGAGAGCCGCTTGGAGACCTTGCGTGGGTGGTTGTTCACGCACCCGGAGGGTCGGCAGCGGCAGATGGTGGTTCCGCCGGGTGGCTGGAGCCGCAGGGGGGCTGGGATCCCCTCCGGCGGCTGGCTGGGGGCTGGGATCTCCCCTGGCGGCGGGCTGGCTGGAGCCGCTAGGGGTGGGGAAGGCGATGGGGCTGGCTGAGATCGCAGGCGATGGAGGGCTGGGTCCTCCGGAGAGAGAGGCGGCGGCGGCGGCGTGTGCTAGAGAGAGAGAGAGAGGCGGCGATGATTCCGAGAAGAGGGAGGCGGGTGGGGAAGGGGCGGCGGGGGGTGGAGAGCCCTAGGGTGGCTCTGATACCATGTTGGGAAAAGAGACTTCGTTATTGATTCAGAAAACCCTAGGCTCTCTTATATAGGGAGAGACCTAAAGGGTAAATTACAGAGAGGTCTATATAAAATAAAGAAATAACGATAAACTACATAAAGAGATAATGAAACTACGAACTATCTCTACAGACCTCATCTACGATGGCAGCATCTTGTGACAGGAAAGGTTCAGCACAATTCAGAGTTCATAGTGTCCATTACATAGGAGGTTGACACTCTCGTCAGCAATGCATATATTGCCACCGTTTTTAGCACTCCAAGGACACTTGCTATCAGAAGCATTGTCATATTGCGTCTACCCATGTTGTCGAGCATATTGAGCCTACTGTCACTTCTACTTATCAGAAGTTCGATGACCTTGTCGCTCGTCTAAGGGAGATTATGACTACTTCGACAGCTCCTTCAGCTCATCAAACATTGTAGCCTCCGCGGTAACTCATGTATAGAGTATGCACTTAGTAGTTGTCATAAGCAAGGTTTTAAAAAACACGAGGCGTATCGAGGTGTTGTCCCAGAATCACCTCAGGTGTAAGCCTCGAGGCGTAAGCCTCACCCATAAAGAAAAAAATAAAACACATGCTAATTAATCATAATTATATTTTACTAAGTCCTAAAATATTAAATAGTTGTGATAAAAAATAACTCGATGACATTGTAAGGCTAATTCCATGTTTCAAACACCAAGTCCACACGATAAAAGTTATAAACATAGGAAAGTTCAAAATCCCCAATAACAACAACGATAAAAGTTCAAAACATACATATCGATCAGCAAAATACATAAAAAGGCTAACAAAACTAGTTATAAATATAAACAATCATTGCATCTCTAAACATCGATATCATCGTCACTTTCACTGCTACTAATCGGATCCTCCAATAAATCATTCATATTGTTGATGTATCTCTTCATCATCGTCGTCAGTGAGTTCCTCATTAGCTTGGATGTCATCTTCTTCAATATCAATATTTTCCTAAAAAACCCAAGGTTTCATAGATTTCAAGTATTATATTTTTTGATATAATCCTAGCGATAATATATATATATATATATATATATATATATATATCTTAGTCCTACCTTTACGCTTATGTTGCTTCTTCTTCGTTGGTCGTTCTCCACATAGTTCCTCAATATCCACTATTTCATCCTCAAGAGTAAGATTTGCATCGAGCTCATGAAAATCCTCAACTTCACTCGTGTCTAGGTGGAACTCAGATATCCATTCATCATCTGAGTCCATATCTTCCAAACTGAGGGTTTCCTCTAATGTCTTCTTTCTTACTTTCCTTTACTTCAACCTCAAATTAAACATACAAAAAATCATGTCGTTGAGCTTTTCTTGCTTCAATTTGTTTCTTCTTTTAGTATGCGCATGCGCATTAAAAGTTCATTACATTAGAAATATAATGTGCTAGAACTATGGTTGTTCGTCGATCTCTACCATGTTAAAAATTGAATTCTCACCTGATTGAATGAACTCCAATTTCGTTCTCATCTCGATGCACTGCAAGTTAAACTTAAAATCTGTATGGAAAACCTCATCAACTCAGGTGTCTCGGGTCCAAATGCCCGCCACCAATCCATTGTAATTTGTTAATACATGATGACATAACATATCTAGAAAAGAGAAACATAATTAAAACTAATTGAAAGCCTAAATTAAAATTGATTTCATACCGAGACTTCTCTTCTTCCTGGTTCAATAGCATTTGCCTAACCAAACAAGCCTTTTGCATTAACAAATGCATCAGACTGCAAGTCATTTTTTTCTCTCGCTTCCCTTTCTAGGATCATCCTTCGTAGGAAAGAGTAACATCCAACTTTGACCTCATAATCATTGTTGTATGTTGGCTCATACTGCATTGTGGATTAAGCAAGCACCAGCATGCAAATGTGTATGAAGTTGTTATCCCATCTCTTATCAACAATGTCCTAGAGTTGCTTGTATTTTTCTTCATTATTGCGTAAATTTCGAGTGATTTCCTCATTTGCTCTATCTATGGCTTCATAAATTAATCCCATTGGAGGATATTTTTCAAAATCGACCATTCTCAACACCATCACCAATGGCTTCATCGTTCGGATCACATAAGCAACACCTGTAGAGATATATTTCATATTTATGTATCGTTTATATATTTTCTATTCTTCTCTCCACTTTATGTATTTGCCCATAGGTCTCTCCCTATATAAGAGAGCCTAGGGCCCAAGGAATACACAACTCTTTCTATTTTTCCCAACATAGTATCAGAGCGGTGGTCCTAGACCGGAGCTCCCATACCGAAACCCTAACCCTAGTCCCCACCTCAAGCCTCTCAAGCACGCCGCCAAACCCGGCCCGCCGCCGCCTAGGGCCGCCGCTGCCCGAACCCCTGCAGGCCTCGCCCTCGCGGCGCCCGAGCCCCTGCAGGTCTCGCCCCTCCTCCCCCCGTGTGGCCTTTCCTCCACTGTGGCTGCCTGCGCGACCACCCCTAGCCCCAACCCCCGTGGCCTGGCTCCTGTGGACTTACCGCTACTGTTGCCCTGCGGGTTCAATGCCAAGCCCCCTCAGTCCCTGCTGCACGGCCCCCTGTAGCATCGTAGCCCCGCTGCACTGCGGCCCATTGTAATGCGACCCCTTATAGCCCCGTAGCCCGCTGCATTGTAGTTCCCGCCGCCACCGACGTTCCCTTCCTCGAGCATCTTCATGTTGATGAGATTGGTTACATGAGTCTACACATGTAATCAAATCTCTCTATGTCAGTGTAGACAAGATCGTGTCTAGTCTTCAACCCTAGTCTTCTCGAGCCATCATGTCAGAAAGCAAGGTCGATATTCCATCCACAGACGCCTTCAGAGGTCATGCGCCTATAGTAAAGATGGATGGGTCAAACTATGAACTGTGGGCTATGTAGTTTATGAGCATGATGAAGTCTACGGGTAAGAAACAGATTCTTACGGAGGAAGAGTCGGCTGAGAAGACTGGGGTTAACGCCTCATGGGAGGCAGATGATGCATATGCCAAGGCTTGGCTTCAGGCACATTGGCAATAGAGATCGTTGATGATATACTCCATCAGCCCACGGCCAAGGCGATATGGGATATTCTTGCTGCTACTTATTCACAGGCAAAGAATGAGACTAAGATTCTTCAACTCCAGCATGATATCTTCACTATCAAACAGAATGGACGGCCTCTCCACTCGCTATATAGATCCTTGTGTGGGATGTTCGAGAAGCTCTATAGCTTCATGCCTCTCACATCTACTCCGGAACAGCAGAAAACATATAGGAATGCTACCGTGGCGGGTGTATTCCTAGCAGCCCTTGATCCTGAGTATGAGGCAGCTCGTTCCCATATTTTGGCAGATGCGACTATTCCTCCCAAGGAGGAAGCCTTCTGCAGGCTCAGTCAGATCACTATTCTATCTACTAATACTAGTCAGACTTCTTTAGCGATGGCGGCTTCCTGAGGTCGCGAAGGCTCCTCTCAGTTTCGTGGCCGCGGACCTCGGGCAGAGGAGGCCGTGTTCGCCAGCCATGTACTTCATGCCATCGTCTTGGACATACAGAGGATACATGCTACTCCAAGCACGGATTCCCTGCCTCTGCTCGAGTGGCAAAGCAGATTGAGCCTCCAGTTGCTTCCTCTTTGGATCAACGCTTTGATAATCTTGTAGCACGATTGTGGGGCTCCTGCCAGTCCTGTGTCTTCTTCGTCAACCCTCGAGAGTCATTCAGATGTAGTTGTTTCAGCCTCCTCCAGTACCTCATGTAGTACTTATGCACTCACTAGCAGCAGTGGACCTGATGTTATAGAATGGATTATGGACTCCGATGCCACACAACACTTGTGTGGAGACATGGGTCAACTTACAGCCTACAGACAGGTTCCTCTAGGACGGACTGTGGTTATTGCAGATGGGACTCATTCCCCAATCACTGGACAGGGGGAGATTAGCTTGACACATTCTATGCATCTACAGAATGTGTTGCATGCACCTGATTTCCCTATGAATTTGTAGTCCATTAGCTAGATTACGAAAGATTTACATTGTCGAGCCATTTTTGACCCATCCTCTATTGTTTTTCAGGACATCCTTACGAGCAAAGTGATTGGGTCTGGTCGTAAGCGGGGTGGTCTCTATCGCCTAGTTCGAACTCTCTATGTCGGAATCTCCTCTCTTTCTGATGGACATGTTTCAACATTTACGTGGCACCTGCGCTTTGGTCATCTCCCGCTCCATAAATTGTACCGTGTTTTGCCTCAGATCTCGCATCACACGTCCTTTCAATGTGAGGCATATCAGTTAGGAAAGCAGCATCATTCTTCCTTCCCCAGTCGTCAGAGTCGAAGCAGTAGCTCTATTTTTGAGTTGTTTCATATAGATATTTGGGGTCCCAGTCGTGTTCATGATCACCAGGGACACAGGTTTTATCTGGTTGTTGATGATTTTCTCTCGTCGGTATTAGGTCTTTTTATTAAAGAACAAATCTGAAGCTGGAGATGTTATCATAATTTTCATAACTGAAGTGCAAAATGTGTTTTCTACTTCTGTGAAATTTGTGAGAACTGATAATGCCTTGGAATTTTGTACTAATACTCTCTCCAATTACTTTTCAATCCAAGGTATTATTCATCAAAAATCATGTGCCTATACTTCCCAACAAAATGGTATTGCAGAAAGGAAGCATCGCCATTTGCTTGATGTTACTAGGACACTTCTCATTCAGAGTCATGCTCCTCATTCTTTTTGGGGCGATGCTGTTATAACGGCATGCTATCTTATTAATCGCATGCCCTCGTCAGTCTTGGGTGAGAAAATTCTGTTCTCTCTTGCCTTTCCTGAAAAGGAATTGTTCTCTCTTACTCTTAGTGTGTTTGGCTCGGTAGCCTTCGTCCATCAGTTGTCCCCAGCTGTTGACAAGTCCTAGAGATGTCAAGTGTGTCTTTGTCAGGTACTCCAGGACACAAAAAGGGTACAGATGTTATGATACAATGCGCAGGAAGTATTACGTTAGCGCCGATGTCACCTTCTTCGAGTCAGTGATGTATTTTTCTCCTACAAGTGATCGATTGACGCCTTCAGACACTGATGATGACATATACATGCCACCACCTCCACCATCACCTACTCCACTCCACCACCACCTCCTCCTTCACTACCACCACCGCCACCACTACCTACGCTACCTCCAATTCCTATTACGGTCCCAGTTCCACCATTGCCACATCAATATACCTTCCGACCTGCTTCTGCTCATGGTCACCACTCATTACCTAGCACCCGTGAGGTGTGATCTGAAAACACAGTTTCCAATGATGGGTCTGATGGTCTACCTGAGCAGGATTCTTTACATGGGACAGATGTGGAGGCTGTTGATTTGGACTTACCTATTGCGCTTCGAAAGCAGAAGCTAGTTGTGTGTCATATCCTATAGCATCCACGGTCTCCTTTGATCGCTTGATTGGAGATTTCAGGAACTTTGCAGTTGCATTATCTGTCGTGGCCTCCACGGAATTATCAAGAGGCTCTGAAGGACGGTCGGTAGCGTTTAGTTATGGAGGAAGAGATGGTTGCTCTTCAGCCAAGAGATACTTGGAGCCTTGTCCCGGCTCCTACCGGAGTGTCTACAGTACGCTGTAAATGGATTTTTACAGTGAGCAAAATGCATATGGTAGCATCGATACAAGACGCGCCTGGTTGCACGAGGGTTTACTCAGACATACGGGGTGGATTATCTTGACACATTCTCACCAGTCGCTAGTCATTCCACCTTACGAATTCTTCTCTCTGTTGCCGTAGTTCAAGATTGGTCGTAATTTCAGTTAGATGTCAATAATGCATTTCTGTATGGTGATCTTCAAGAGGAAGTCTACATGCAACATCCGCCGGGATTTGCTGTTGAGGGGGAGTGTTCACAGGTCTGTAGACTTCATAAGGCGATCTATGGCCTTAAGCAGAGCCCTAGAGCTTGGTTTCAGAAGCTCTCAGACTTGTTTGAGAAACAGGGGTACAAACGATCAAATGCAGATCACTCCCTTTTTATATAGAAAACATCCAGAGGTATAACTGCTATTATGGTGTATGTGGATGACATTCTTATTACAAGAGATGACATGCAGGAAATAAATAGGGCGAAAGAATTTCTGGGTCATGAATTTGTTACCAAGGATCTAGGAGCTCTTACATATTTTCTGGGATTGGAGTTTGCCAGAAATCAACAGGGGCTTGTAATGACTCGGAGAAAATACGTTACTGACCTGCTAAGTGACACAGGTATGCTTGGATGTAGACCTGCAACTACACCCATGGATCCAAGCATGAAGCTCTATGATGATGACACTGATGAGGTTGACAAGAGAAGATACCGGGAGCTGGTTGGAAAGCTACTTTATGTTACCATTATGAGACCCGATATTTCGTTTGCAGTCAGTCAGGTGAGCCAATTCATGGAACAACCTCGTCAGGTTCATATGGATGCAATACAAATGAATCACTAAGGTATCTTAAATCATCTACAAGTGCAGGGCTGCTATTAAAAAAGGGTAGCTCTATTACTGTTTCAGCATGCGTAGATGCAGATTATGCAGGGTTGTCCCAAGGATAGGAAGTCCACGTCTGGATTTGTTATATTTGTTGGAGACTCGCTCGTCTCATGGAAAAGTAAGAATCAAACTGTTGTTGCTAGATCTAGCGTTGAATCTGAGTATATATCTATGGCACAAGCATGTACAGAGACGATGTGGGTTCGAGCAGTCCTAAATGATTTACATATAGATGTACCTCTTCCCATGACGCTGGAATGCGATAATCAGGCTACCTTATTTATTGGTAATAATCCTGCATTCCATGAGAGGACAAAGCACATTGAGGTTGATTGCCATTATATACGTGACATGATCCAAAAGGGCTTCATTGCTACATCTCATGTCAGCTCAGGGGATCAAACGGTAGACATTTTCACTAAAGCCCTAGTTAGAGGGCCCTTCCAGAAGTGTTCATCCAAGCTGAGCATGATAGATATCTATGCTCCATTTTGAGGGAGAGTGTAGAGATATATTTCATATTTATCTATCGTTTATATATTTTCTGTTCTTTTGTACACTTTTTGTAATTTGCCCACATGTCTCTCCCTATATAAGACAACCTAGGGTCCAAGGAATACACAACTCTTTCTATTTTTCTCAACATCGGGCCAAAAAGATTTGCTCTTTAGAATAATACTTTGGACATTCTTGTCATTAACCTTGGATGAGTAAGAACTACATTTCCACCTTTTTGAGGTGAAAAATGACTCAAGATGATCCTTTACCATGAGTAAAATGAGCGGCGGTGGGTCGCACTAAATCTCTGCCTCCACGATTCCTCACCATAACCAACACCCATGCATGGTTGTAGATGAAGCTGATGATTTGTTTTGCCTTCTTAAATACAGAGTCATGCAAAGGCAATTTCAAGATGCCCCCCAACATAAGATCAATACAGTGAGCTGCACACGGAGTCCAATACAAGTGTTCCCTCTTCTTCATCAACATCTCCCATGCTGCTTTATAGGTTGTTGCATTGTCAGTGATTACTTGTATTGCATTTTTTTCATCAACTTCCTCAACAACCTCATCCAACAACTTGAAAAGAAATTCCACATTTTTACTTGTTCAGATGCATCAATAGATTTTAGACACCAAGTCCCCTTGGGTTGTTCACCGAAAAATTGATCAATGCACGATCTTTGGTATCCGTCCAACCATCAAACATACTATTGCATCCTATCTCTGACCAAGATGCATTGACATCATCCATCGTCGCATTTATAGTCTCCACTTCTTCCCTCAATATCCAAGTGCGCAACTTATGCATGCTTGGGGGTTTAAATCCCCTCCCGAAGCTTCCAACTTCTTGAAACATTGTCCAATATGAAGGGTTATTGACCACATTAAAAGGTAATGCATTCTCAATAAAGAATCTGCCAACGCTTTTGCAAACACTCCTTTCTTTTTTTTTACGAAGCATTCAAAGTTACTTGTTTGGAAGGACCTTGGGCATTCCCAGACCCAATCCCTGGCTTGCCACTTCCACCTTCACATGCACCTCTACTCACAAAAAGATCCATAGGACCTCTAACTTGTTGCACACCACTAGATCCCATGGGCACATGCTCATCAAATCCAGATGATCCACGATTTGTATATTCTCCCATTCGACGGACCTCTTCCATCTCTTCATATAATCTCCTTCTTGCCAGTACCTTTTTGGATAAGAAATCCTTCATCTCATTCTCAACTTCAATCGGCACACTTGGACAACTTTTAACATTCTTGCGGCTCTTGACCAAATGCTCTTTAAATCTACCAACGCCACCTATGATGATCTATCCACAAAATGTGTCCTTCAGATACTTGTATCCTCTCAATTTTGTCACCTTCTAGCTCAACCTCTATGCCATATTTCCATACGGGATCGGCTCTTTCCTTCCCTAAGCTCCTTCCATCTCTCCTAGCTTTCGGTGTCATTTCTGAAATGTTAATCATAAATCATAATTCATGAATCATAATCATAAACAGTTGGTTTCAAAAGAAATGACTTGAATGAACAACGTTAACAACACATATTTCATAATAGATTGTGTCCTTGTACGGTGTTCACTTGCTACTAATCAATAGCTTTAATTTCAGCAAATGTTTTCAATAAATTTTCAATGAAAATGTGAGTATGTGACTAAAGACATTTACGAGTTATTTTCATGTTCTATTTTAGGGTAGTGCATGAAAAATTGTAGGAATAAAAGGCGATGGAGCATAATCTCCCCTTTGGACTTAGGGCTCACAAAATCTCTGCCCAATGCAACAGTTGGGCGTTGAAAAAGCGATGGAGTACCGAGCAATGGAGCAGGGCCAGCAGGCGATGGAGCATCGAGCGATGGAACACGCGATGGAGCACCACACAAAGGTCCAAGAAGAGGCGATGATGCACCAGGCCAGGCGATGGAGCAGGATCAGCAGCAGTTGGCGGCGACACAGCGGCACTCGGGGTGCAAAACCTAAGGAGTAGGTGAACGGTCTAAAAAGACAAACTAAATGTCACGTGCATGGCACATGACATTTCGATTCAAGAGGCATCGCCTCACTTATGTCTCACGCCTCAGCGCCTCGAGGCGTGCCTCTTGATATTTGAGGCGTATGCCTCACTGAGGTTGCTTGAGGCGTATGTTTCGAGGCATTTTTTCTGGAAAAATGCCTCAAGACATACGCCTCAACGTCTCGAGGCATGTTTTTAAAAACCATGGTCACAAGGCAAACAATTTTAGAATGGATCATGGACTCCATAGTATCTTACCATCTCTGTGGAGACAATGCACATTACACTTCCTACAATTCAATTCACCAAGGCAGAGCTGTAGTCATTACAGAGGGGATGCATTATTTTCCTACTTCGGGAAAGGGAGAGATTCGATTGACATCATTCATGCATTTGCAAAATGTGCTACACTACATGAACCTGATTTTTCTATGAACTTATTGTTTATGAGTTAGATTACCAAGGATATGAATTTCCATGTCATAGTTGACCACTCTTCTCTTGTGTTTCGGGATATACTCATGGATAGGATGATTGGATGTGGTTGTGAGCAAGGGAATCTTTACATACTGGTCCAGTCTTCTTACGCAGGAAGATCTTCATTCCCAATGGATAAGTTTCCCCATACCTGTAGCATCTTCAGTCCGAGCATCTTCCTCTACAAAAACTGTGTAGAGTCCTCCTGTAGACTCCTCAATCCACTTGGCAATGCAAGGCTTGCCAGCTTGGGAATCATCATCGTACCAGTTTTTCCAGTGGTCAAAGTCGTAGCAATAGTTCTTTTTTTGAGTTAGAGCATTTTGATATTTGGGGTCCCACTCGTGTTTTGATCACCATAGCTACATGTTCTATCTTGTTGCAGTTGATGCCTTTTCCATATTGTTATGGTACGTAATAGATGGGTAATTGGATCTCTCTAGGATCCAATTACATTGCTCTCTTGTTTAGTCCTGCATCATCTATAAATGGGACTTCGGTCTATCTGTGTAGCTATATAAGAAACCCTACATGCCCCGTAACCTTTGAGAGATTCATAATGCAATAGCTGACCCAAGAGGCCTTCTCATGTGATTTCATCTTGCTCCTCACAAAGTAGGGTTCCACTTAAATCATAGGCATTCTTATTCTTTCTTTATTATTCTTGTTCAGAATATTCGCTTCCGCATTATGTTTCAATATGGCATAAGAGTGGTTCAGCTCTTGGATTAGTTCTTGAAGTTTTGTTTATGTTCATGATCTATTATAATTCAAAAGATTTCAATTCAAGAGTTTGTCTTTTGCATATACGCAAGATTTAAAGATCGTCAAGTTCCATAAAATCCAAGGTTTCTGCAACCCTAGATGATTATCGATCGTGTGTTGTGATATAAAGCGACACAATAGCAACTAGCAACTCCGATTATGAGCAGTGGTAATCTCCCCGCGCAACATCTTCTCCAGGTGAAACCCATGGAGAACCTTCAATATGGGCCAACAACTTCCTAGCGCAAGATCTCGTGCTCAGGAACCTAATTCTATGATGGATACAACTCCAGTCCCTCTACTAGATGGATCCCAAGTGTTGCTTGATGGATACAATTCTACATCCTATCACTATGCCCCATCTCCAGAAGTCTCACTATCTCCAGGCCCTTCAAGCGACTTAAGGTAGTGCCAAATTCCAAGGATGCCCTCGCACAGCCTCTCTTCTCCGAGCGCCTACCGCATGCATCATCTCCAGGAGGCTCTACGCCCTTCCAAGACGATCGCCCAAGCACCTCCTACCAGATCGCATGGTGTCCATGATCGCATCTCAATCAAGCACGACCTCCAGGCGCCCCCCCCCATCACAACTCCAGCAAAGCCCCATCCATGCGATGAATTCCCACACCTTCAACCCTAGTCTAGCTCGATTAGTTGCGGTGAAAACAATCGCTCTCCTCCCGTCGTGAATCCTTCATCTCAAAACAACGAGGCAGCACCCCCAACTTTCGACCTCCCTCCGGCTCTGCGCACTCTTCGCGCGATGGCAATCTCCAGGAGTAATATGTATCATCTTAGGCCAAGGTGGCAGCAGTGGGTTCTTCCTAAAGGGGAACCCTAATGTCATGAGTAAGTAATGGGAGCCCAATAACCCTTCTCTTATGTAAAAAAGCGGGTAATTTTCTTTTGGCCCAATGGGCCCTCTACTGTTGTTGAAAAAGGGACCCTGTAGAGAAGTTTGAGCACAATTAAGTTATATTCGGAGAAAAAAATGGGGAAGAAACTTTTGGGTCCAAAGATGGGGCACGTCTAAAAAAGATGTT
This sequence comes from Ottelia alismoides, assembly GCA_037367405.1. Lineage (NCBI taxonomy): Eukaryota > Viridiplantae > Streptophyta > Magnoliopsida > Alismatales > Hydrocharitaceae > Ottelia > Ottelia alismoides. Next base: position 109,452 of record JAZKJV010003832.1, read on the forward strand.
GATTGGAAGAAAAAGAAAAGAAAAGCCGCAAAAAGGAAACTGCTTTAAAAGAACATCTTATAAAAAAAACAAGAAAAATATATATGTTGTTTCTCAACTTGATCATATATGTCCTTAATCTAACAAGTATTGGAGAAAGGGGAGTGAGAGCAAGGTATATTCTTCAAGCTGAAATGTATCTACATGCTTTCTATTGCATCCATCATCATATACTCGTGGTTCCTCAGACAAAGATCGCATCTTCAGGGTCCCCAAATAAAAGAACCAACTCCATGTCATACTCATAAGATATGAGAGGTCATTCTCAGGGTTCACGTATACGAAAGGGTCCAACTCTCGAGATATGTATATAAGAGTACTGATGTTCAACATCAACTACTGTAGATGGACTTCTTCTACAATTTTAGATCATCTCAGACTTCTACTGTCCATCAACATTATAAAGGTCAACACTTTAGGGCATTCACTTCATACTAGCCGCCTACACCGAGCATCAACTCGTTCCCCATAGGTCTCCTAGTGCAAATACTCTCTGTGTTGATCTTCTCCTAAGGCAACTCTACTCCAGCCATGCCCTGGTCGTCGCAAGCCCGTCCTCATGTGGGTCTCCTCCTACAGTGACTACTACAAGCCCCACACCCCCTTGTAAGATTTAAGAGATTCATAATGCAACAGCCGAATCTAGAGGTCATCTCCCATGGTCTCATCACATCTCGCGGAATAAGGTTCCCATGTAAATATTGAGCGTACTTATTCTTTCTTTATTACTCTTGTTCGAATTGTCCGCTCCTGCATTATATTTCACCATAGACTTTCTAGGGTATTTCTATTGAAAAAAAAATCTGAGGTTGGTTTTGTAATACAAAATTTCATTATTGAAATAAAGAATATTTTTATTTTCTCGTTAAGTATGTTGGCTCTGACAATGCCTTCGAGTTTTGTATTATTCAACTCTTTAAGTTCTTCAGGTCCCCTGCACTCTACATCGGACCTTCTATGCCTACACTTCTCAGCATAATTGTGTTGCAAAATGCAAATATCGTCAGCTTCTTAATGTTACTAGGACTTTTCTTATCCGGAGTCATGCTTCCTACTCTTTCCGAGGTGAAATGTCCTCATTGCCTGCTACATGGTCAAATGTGTGTCGTCCTCCGTGTTAGGAGAAAATGTTACTATTTCTATTGTATTTTCCGATAAGCCATTTTTTTCTCTAGCACCTTGTGTCTTTGGATCTGTGATTTTTGGCCTTTGTTCATCACCTGACAATGACAAGCTCTCCCCGGAGTTGTCAAGTGCATCTTTGTTGGCTACTTCCATACCCACAAAGGGTACCTATGTTTTGATCCTATCATACGGAAGTACTATGTAATTGTCGACGTCACACTCTTTGAGTCATTGTGTATTTTTCGCCCACGTGTAACATGAAGACCTCATCGAATCTAGTGAGGAGGATTACATTCCACCTCCTCCCTCGCCTCCACCTCTTACTATACCTCCTCCTGAGGCACGGACTTTGCCTTGTTACGTCATTTGCAGGCCAGCAATTGTACCCCTTGCTTTTGTGCCTTCCCCATCATCCAACGCATTACAGGTAAATTCTGAACACTTGATTTCTACTGATGGTAGTGTTAATATGTTTATACAATATGAGACATCACATGGTGAGACTGCAGTACCTTAGGAGTGTGTGGTATACGAGACAGATAATACAGAGGATCTTGATCAGCTTATTACTCTTCGAAAGAGGATGTGTGCTTGGGTTATGTATCATCTTACAGCCCATGTCTCACTAGGGCATCTATTAGAGGATTTCGAGGAGTTTGTGGTGAGATTGTTAGCCGTTGTGATCCCACGCACATATCAGGAGACTATGCGAGATAATCAGTGGTGTCTTTCTATGGAGGAGGAAACGTTGCACTTGAATCACATGGCACATAGAGGTTGGTTACTACCCCAGCAGGTGCTTATGTGGTTGGCTGCAAGTAGGTCTTTACAGTGAAGCAGAGAGCATATGGAAGTGTTGATCGATGCAAGGCTAAACTTGTGGTTATGTGGGTTTGCTCGAACATATTGAGGACACTTTTTCCACTGTGGCTCGTCATTCTACTTCTAAGATCCTCCTTTGTGTTGAGGTACAGAACTAGTCACTTTCCCAACTTGATGTCAAAATGTTTTCTTGTATAGAGACCAGCAAGAGGAAGTCTATATACAGCAACCACATAGGTTTACTGCTAAGGGGGAGTATAAGAAATGCAGATTTCATACAATAATTTATGGCCTTAAGAAGAATCCCAGAGCATGGTTCAAAAAACTCTCAGACGTGATAGAGCAGCAGGGTTTCAAGAGATCGACTGCGGATCACTCGCTTTTTGTACACATGACACAGAATAGTATTGTTATCATTTTGGTTATTGTTAACATTAAGGTTGCAAGAGTCGATAGTCGGTACTCGATCGGCCAGGTCACTGACTAAGGATTAATAAGAAGCAGGATAACTAATTGGATTTTGTCGTGCTTTAGCTAATTTTGAATTTTGTTAATTTTTTTAATATATAAATAATATTTTATACATGTATTCTTATATATTTTCATATATTTATATATTTTATATACTATCATGATGAAATAAAAGAAATAATTTAATTTGAATAACCTATTAAGCATCTTAAATTAAGTTTGTATCGCTAATCGAATATTGACTGATTGGTCAGTATTTGGCCGGCTTCCCCACCGACTCAACTAGTCAGACCGGTTACTCGACCTAGTCGATCAATTTTTACAACTATGGTAAATTCATTGTTACAGGGGATTATCAAGCTAAGGAATTCCTTAGACAGTAATTTATCACTGAGGACCTTAGCGAACTAACATACTTCCTTGGGCTTAAGTTTTTCAGGAATCAAAGAGGTCTTGTGATGATCCAAAGGAAGTATATTACAGATCTCCCCTTCTAGAGACATGGATGGCGGACTGCAGACCTACCATTACTCCTATGGATCCCAGCATAAAGCTTTATGATGATGATGATATAGACGAGGTAAACAAGAGGACATACAGGGAGCCATATATATCCTTTGCGGTGAGTAAAGTAAGTCAATTTATAGGGTACGTTTGGTTGCAGGGTTGGGCAGGGTTGGGTTGGCCCAACCCGGGTTACCCCTCCAACCAAACGGCTCAATCCTCCTCACAGTTTACTATTTACAGGGGTACCCCTGCCCAACCCAACCCTGCCCAACCCTGCAACCAAACGAACCCATAGAGCAACCGTGACAGGCTCACATGGATGAAGTGACTACTACAGTGTGCCTACGACCCAAAAGACCAAGGTTCAAATCCTCCCTTAGAAGGGTTGCGTTAGGTAGCCGATAGCCAACATAACAAATAGTCGGATCTTTTAACGTGGATTTAATAAGAAGCCATGTAGCCAACATCAGTTATAGTGGGAGAAGGCTTTGCCATTTTAAAACAATCATATCCAATGTAGCTTCATCTTTGTAAGTAAAAAAATCGGGTGTGTGTTTACTATATAGCTTGTAATTTCATATGGATAGTGAATCTTAGTGCCATTTTTTATGCTAAAGCCATCAAAAACCTGCAGAGAGATAAAAAAACAAAAAATACACTTTACATTCCCAAGAGCTCCATAATGTGAAACCGATTACCAGTCCACGAGTCGTGGTGCAAGCTTTAATTTGCAAAACAAGCATCAAATATGCCCCCTCTCTCTTTTATTTACTCTAAGAAAGGATTGGGTAAATGATCCCCCTGTTTTTTTTTACAAAAAGCATTTGAATTCATTGTCCAATTTGAAAAAAAAAATACTTTTGCATAGTTTACGAAGTGATCAAGGAAAAGGTGGGCCCCAAGAAGGTCTCTAAATAGTTAATAGAAAGATCCCGGCGTGAATTTGAAGATGTTTCAGATTTTAGGTGAACTACAGTTTTCTTCTGTCTCCGGTGCAACTTCTCCTATCATTTACAAGGTAATGAAGACTTCAGCAAAACAGGAATCATATAGAAGTATTGGTTGTAATTTCGCTATTCAATAGCTACAGTTGAAACAAAATAATTCCCTTTCTTTTAAGTTCGTTTTATGTCAGAGGACAATATGAATGCTATACTATGTTCCATTAACACACTCAAAGGATTAATAGAAATTAAAGAAGAAAATAGAACTCCAAGACAAGGGAAGAAAATCTAATGATACCATTATTTTTATTTATATATTTATTTACATATATATACTAGATATGATGCATGATGAAATTTAACTAATTATTTGAACTGTCAATTGCATCAAAGGTCCGAAATGCCCAACTGCTTTAAGCATATTCACCTATTATAATGAAATTATTTGAAGTCTTCTTCTTTTTTTGGAGAAGCAATCAGCGCATTCATTCAAAAGATAGAAGTTATAAGTAGCTCACAAACATCTTAAAGGATCCAATATTGAGACCACGTGAAACATGGAAGAGAAAAGAATAGTAGATCTTTAAAACACGTTCTCAATAGAGTGAATAGCACTCTGGAAGAAATTAAAATGCCATTTAAATTACTCATAGTTCCATTGGACAGTTACAGCTTCGATGAGTAAGGAAATCAGTGTACTCCAGACACAGAGGAATCTTTTGTTCCTTTGGGCAGGAGACACTCCTACAATTATTTTGCATGTAGGTGTATGCTGATACCACAGCTTAAGATCTCGGTGAGAGGTTGAAAAGAATTCAAACTACTGAAAAAAGAAACATTCATTTGCATGCCATCCTCTTGAAAGTGTCAAGACCATGGATGATTCTTGGACAATAAGCAAATAAATCATCGTGGAGTCACGCACTATGAAGCGACTGACAGTACTATATTTTTTGATGAGCCCATGAGGGAAGATATGGAGCATGTGCTCTTCTTATGATATTTTCAGTAGTCAGCAGTCACTACTTAACCAAATCCATGCTCATTGAAGTTGCCTAGAAATTTTAAGGGTAAAGAGACAAAGACTTAGTGATGTGTGGTTTGTAGATCACAGTAGGAGAGGAATCATCCCCTGTGCAAATTTATAGTAGACTAGTTTGTATGGAATTATAGGATTTCCTGAGAAAAGTGATCATTATTGGAGTTGGTACAAACAAATTCAAAAGGCCAAAGGATGAGCATCCACCGAGGGATGACCCACGTAGAATTCGTACCAAATGTCATTGTTTCATGATTTTGAGGATGTCGGAATATTCAAGATTTGCCTGACTCCATTAAGTGATGCAATGTCATTGATGGTCATCATTTCCCACTAATACTTGCTATTTTCCATAATTAAAAAAGTGGCTTTGCCATTTATGAATTGCCTTGCTTCGCATTTATTAGGAACATAACAAAAATGCCAATAAGCATTGAATGAACTTTACAGAAGCAGCTTTAAGGAAGGCGTATGAATATGCAAGACAATTAAATTATTACGATATTTCTTTACTAATATAACCCTTGCAAGAAGCCCTTCTCCTTGGAGTAGGAAAGTATGTACCTAGACAAATCGTTCACTTGTAAAAAAGTGTATCAGTCTTTTAAACGTCACATAACCTAGAAAAAGGCCACTGATTCGACTCCCCACTGATCTACATAGCAAAAGAAGCAAACCTTTAGGAGTGCTCTATCATCTTCGTTGACATAGTCATTTCTCTCATCAGCTGAAGCGATGCCTTCTGACATCTTCCGACCCCTGCACACAGGATCAAAATCTCTATTACATAATGGACGTGAATGCTAACACAAGTAAAACGGTGACAACTGCCCTCAACCAATTCTCTTGAATGTATTCACCGAGACAAGAGACAACAATGGCTACACGAATTACATGTTCTTAAGGGAGAAGGTGGTCAGCCTCGGCTTCACGTCGAGCACGTCGCCCAAATGAGGCGGCTTGAAACGCTCCTCGAACTCATCCTGGAAACGCTGTTTCCAATCAGGATCACTGAAATCGATGTCTGACGTCAATCTGATTGCTTTAACGTCCATACGCCGCAATCCGCTACTCCGCCTCCTCCTTCCGGAGGGAAGACACGCCGCAAACGCGCTTAGAAATGTGCTGTTGTTGGACCTTGGCATGCATTTCCTTCTACTAACTCCAACTCCTTGAACAGGTACAACAAGCGCCATCACTTCCCTTATCGGTCGAGAGAAATCTAGAAAAAAAAACAAAAGAATATGCACAAAGAACGATCAATGCCATGTCAAAGACGTGCGATCAAACGTGATGAATGAATCGGTACCATAAACTCCCAAACCGAAGCAGAGCGAGAAGGTTGGAGAGTGGGAACGAGAGCAACGAGAGGAGCAGAGATTCGTTCGCGATCCAAAAAACGATCATGAGATTACGGGGCACTTACGAGAGATTGCGAGGGATCTCGGTTCTGTAGGGTGGGGTTCCTTCCCGGATGGGAGGATGTCAGGGGGACCGGTGGGGCGGGGGTGGGGAGGTGGGGTTGGTGGTGTTTCGATTATGTTTTGTGGGCGAAACCCGTCAATCTCCTCCTTTTTAGTCAGTGGTTGCTGTGTGTAGTATGTTGCAAGGTGTGGTTACCGGAGAACTAAAGTGACCGAAGTGATCGTATTGCCAGTCATGTGATGGCGGTCTGACCAAAGAGCACAGTAATTTAATTATTTATAACAAAAGAGATTTGAAAAGTGTCCCACTTGTCGGTCTGACCAAAGAACAATAATTTAATTAAATAGAACTAAAGTGATTTGAAAAGAGTGTCCCCTGTCTGGGGGTGGGGGTGGGGTGAGGGTATGGATCTCGAGCTAAATTTACTTTTACCTTGAGTGGGTAAAAAGTTATACATGGAAGCCACATTTTTTTTTTTTGCTAAGCAACAGTCGTATTAAATTACTTCAAAAAACCTGTGATTACAGATAGGGCATTGATCCCCAAATGAGCAGCATGGCCAGAGTATGAGAAGAGGTAACAAATATAATTGGAGCTTAGATAAGCAGGAGAAAGGGACCCCGAGAGCAGGGTCCGAAAATGACTAATTTAAAGTAGCGTTCAAAATGCTTGACACTCTCCATATCAAGTCCTGAGGCGAAGAAGCCCGCCCCTCAGTCCAACGAGAGTTGCGTTCCATCCAAATAGCCCAGGCAGTGGCAGCAAGCGCGACAGCAGTCTTCCTCTTAGCGTCAAGGAGTTGCATGGAAGTACAGATATCCAGCATATTTGTGAGACATGTAGAGCCTAAGTTTGGTAGAGCGTAGCCGGAAGCGACCCCCTCCCAAACAGCCATTGAGTAAGGGCACTCAAAGAATAGGTGTGCAGAAGTTTCCTCTGAAGGTTGCACAGATAGCAAAACCCATCAGTATGTAGGCCACGTCTAGATAATCTGATCAGCGTTGGCAAGCGGTCCAATATTGCCCGATATAGGAGAAAAGCATGTTTAGGAACCACCTTTGTGTTCCATAGGATTGCAGCCCATGTAACAGGATTAGCTCGTTTCCTCACCTTGTCATATGCTTTACGAAACGAGAGAGGCCGCTATGTAAGGGTTTGAATGTTGCTCCCAGAATTAGTAGCATTAATAGATAATAGGTGGCGAGCATCCAAGATACATTTCCAAACTAAAGAATCTCCATGTTTTTTGTTGCAGCCTAGGAGGTTGTCGTCCCTTACATACCTGTCATGCATATAAGAGACCCATATAGATTTTTCCTCAAGTAGGATTCTGCTGCACCAACGAGCAACCATGGCATCACGAATGGAAGATAAAGAGCGAAGGCCTAAGCCCCCCTCCGTCTTCGGAAGACAGACCACCTCCCATTTGATATGATGAGTTCCGTAGGCCCAGAGAAAGTCCGCAGAGATGGAGTCCACTTTTTTGACATGTTCAAGGGGGGAGTAGGAATCCAGAAGCCTAGTATAGAGATACACCAGAAATGACAGAGGCGAGGAGCTGAAGTCGGCCGGCAAAAGAGAGGGACCTTGCTTTCCAGCCACTAAGCAAGGTCCTCACCCTATCAACAAGAGCGTGAGAAGCCGCCGTTCTACCTTTAGCGGGCGCCAACGGAATCCCCAAGTACTTCGCAGGAAGAGGCTGAGTGAGAAGACCAACGTGAAGGCATAAGCTGAAGTCCTCACTAGAGGGCACGAGAAGAATAAGCTTACTCTTCCTCACGTTCATCGCAAGGCCCGACATGGACTCAAAATCAATCATAATCCTTTTAACCTCGGTCAAAGCCGAACTAGATTTCCTGCAGAAGAAAATAAGGTCATCCACATAAATAAGATGTGATGGCACAACCGCCCTACCAATGCGGATTGGTTGGAAGTTGCCATCGTGCAAAGCCTTCTCAATCAGTAACGAAATAGTATCCATGGCGATGACGAAGAGAAAGGGGCTAAGAGGATCCCCTTGCCGGAGACCTCGTGAACAAGGAAAATAACCGTAAGGCGTGCTGTCCACCAAGACTGAGAACATGGGCGAAGCGATACAACGTGAGATCCACCCAATCCATCTATCGTCAAAACCTCTGGAGGCCAAACTAGCAAGCAAGAAGTTATGGTCAAGGGTGTCAAATGCCTTGGTTATATCAACTTTAACGCATGCCTTCCGCGCACTGTTTTTGCGCCCAAACCCATGAATAACCTCTTGGGCAAGTCCGAAACAATCCCCAATGGACCGTCCTTTAATGAAGGTTGTTTGGTTGGGAGCCACCAAATCGTTGATAGTCGTGGCGAGTCTCATAGCTAGGATCTTCGAGAATAGCTTATAGAGAGTGTTGCAGCAAGAATAGGCATGTAATCTGTCAAGCTAGCAGGCGTGGATACCTTAGGAACAAGAGTGAGGAACGTGTGCGAGAGGGCCTTCGGATGCTGTCCCCCATTCCATAGATGCCTGAGCGCGTGAACAAGATCATATTTTATCAAAGTCCAGTGATGCTTAAAAAACCCAGCGTTAAAACCATCTGGCCCCGGTGCTTTGGAAGAGTGAATATTCTTCAGGGCACATTCAATTTCATTTTCAGAGAAAGGACTTGAGAGCCGTTGTATAGTATCCGTGTTAAGGATGAATTTTGGCTCAATGGGCCTATTCCTCACGGCATTAGTGCAAGGGGCCTTAAGGAGTGAAGAAAAATAAGAAATTGCTTCCTCAGCCACTTTAGAATGAGTGTCAATTAATTGTCCATCTCTATCCAACAAGAAAGGAATTTTGTTTCTGGACCTTCTCATGCAAGCCTCCATATGAAAAAATTTTGTGTTTCTGTCGCCCAACCTAAGCCAGTTGATTCTGCTTTTTTGCCTCCACATTGATTCCATGTCATCCTCAAGTTTGAGGATCGAGTCCTTTGCATCTTTCTCCAGTTGGGCCAGATAAGGGTCCAACGGATCCACCGCTAACGCCGCATTCAATTTTGCGAGTATAAGGCTCATGTCACGCCTATCCTTGCGCACATCACCTTGAGCAGCGGCCCAAGTTTTAAGGGTGGTTTTCACTTTTTTGAGCTTAGCTTGGAATTTGGTTACAGGGTTGCCATACGTTGGCGTAGCCCATGCAGCAGCAACGACATCATTATATCCTTCACGATCCGCCCAATACTGGAAGTAACGAAAAGGCTTTTGCTGCGAAGGTTGGTCACCGAAGCCCACAAACATGATCTGATGGTCAGAAGAGGCAGATATAGAGTAGCGAAGTTTCACCGGGGAGAGAGAGGATCTCCAAGTATCATTGACAAGGGCTCGATCCAATCTCGCAGCAATCCTTCCGTGCCCAATGACAGAGTTGGACCACGTGCAGGGGTTACCAATCGCTTCAAGGTCTTCAAGGCCAGCATTATTTATGCAGCTGTTGAAGTCATTCACAACCGACGAATTGGGTGCCCTCCCACTGCATTTCTCGCTGCTGAATCTAACAATATTGAAGTCACCAATGACGATCCACGGTTCATTCACGGAACTGCTAAGATCCACAAGCTCATGCCAAAGCAGCCTTCTCTCTCCGGTTGAGTTAGCTCCATAGACAACTGATAGGAGGAAGCAAAGCCCCCCAGCATTAGAGCAGTGAAGAGATACCATTTGTGTAGACTTCTTAATTATGTTGCACGTCTAGCAATTTGTCTTCCATAAAACAAGAATGCGGCCCAAGGGGGTATCATTGTGTGTGAATGTCCAACCAGGAGGGAGTAAATTAGCGAAAGTAGACCAATTATCCGGCCTTATTTTAGTTTCTACTAAGCCGATGATGCCAGTGTTCGAGTTTTGCAGATCACGGAGGAGTCGCTTGCACTTGGAGGGCCTGTTAAGACCTCTCGTATTGCATACGGCCATCTGCATTAAGAAGATGGGGAGGAAGCTGCATGTGCCCCGATGGGGGCAGTTGGTCCCTTAGGAATGCTCTTCTTTTTCTTTTTGTGCGTGCTCAATTCCCACCTTGGATTAGCATGGACTGTAGGGCCCGTATTGTGATAGCCGGGCTATTTAGGTCCAAGTTGGGGATGTTGCTTAGTTTCCGTGGGGGGAGCGGAGGACGCTGTAAGAGTATGCGTGGTCCAATTGGGGTAGCAAGAAAGGGCGTGCTGCCAGTTCTCCTTGAAGACTTGTGGTTGTTTGCCATCGTGTCAAAAGAGGGGACTTGATGACCCTCGCCATCACCTTGAACGAAAATGGGCCTCTGGTTGTTGAGGAAAGGTTCCTGCGTGGAATTGGGCCTCATCCTCTCCGGGTTAGCCCTGAATTGAGCGGGAGAGCCATTACGCGCACTTCCCGAATATGAGGAGTAATGGTGGTCTGAGAGAATGAGGGTTGCATCCTCCTGGAATGATGAAGTGCTCAAAATCTCGCCTTCCTCGAGTATATGATCATTTTGGTGTTCAGGGGCCAACTGTTCTGGCATACCCGTCAAGTCCAGCATATCCGCATGATGTGCAGTGCCGGCATTAGAAGCAGGGGGATCATTCGCAGCGGAAGACACTTCCTGCACTAGGGGTATCGCTTCTTCGAGGGGAGTCGGTGCACGGTAGGGGCACGAAATCCGGCCATGTCCAAAGCATTTACAAAGGACGCATCTTGGAGGCTTCCACTCCAGTTCGACTCCAATAAGTACTCTGCGACCAGATGAGAAAACAAGCGGGATTACGGAGGGTACCTCTTTCTCCGTGCTAATAGAAATGCAGCAACGCGCTGGGCCAATGTCATTCCTAGAGGCCGTTAAAGAATCCATGAAAAGGGGTGTCCCAATTAGGCTGCACAGCTTGCTAAGAATTGGTGCAGTTGAGTGTCCGAGGGGGAGGTTGTGTAGCTTGACCCATAAAGGAATTTCGGAGAGAAGGTCCCTTTCGAGACAAGCACCGTTGGCCTCCCAGCGTCGCATAACGACCAATCTTCCTTGGAAGAGCCATGGCCCTCCGTCAAGAAGTCTCTGACATTCCAAGTCAGAGGCAAGCTGTAGATAGAAGAACCCATTTTGCCTAGCGAGAAGTTTATGCTCCCCCACAGGGCGCCAGACCTTCTCAATGAAGGAATCAATATGCTTTCTGTATGGCTTCTTTCCGAGGACGTAGAAGACAATAGTATTAGCCCATTTCCTATCGATGTACATGGTCTCCTCATCAGAAAGGAGGGCAACCAATTCGCCACCAACCAAAGTAGGTGGTACGTAATCAAGTTTCCTTTTAGCCGGAGGTGCAACCGTGGAGGCGCAAATATCCCTCCAGGAGTGGGCGGGAGTGTGAAGAGGGAGGGGGTTGTGGTTGCTGCCATTGCGAGTATCATTTCACATGACTAAAATCTGACCATACATCAAGAATAATAAATGTTATTTAATATTGTATCATTAATCTCTAACAACTAATTCCATGACAAACAAATCTAGAGCATTAATCCTTAGACATTAATTCCTTGCAATACAAAATTATGTCTATGCCATGGAAAATTAATTTCATACAAAATATAACAACTAATAACTATATGCACATATATAAAGCATCCACACAAACTAGTTTATTATCAAATAAGGCATATTTGGATATGCTCAGTTGAATTTCACCCCTAGAGACGCGTGGATACTATCGTAAGGTATTTGTTGCAAATTCCTACTAAACATTAAATGTAACGAAATATTTTTTTCTTGAGATATAGATCATTACTTGGTGAAGGATATTTATCTAGTATTGATACGTTATTTTACATTAGTATTCACACTAATGAATTTGTTACTTAATTAATTCTAACTCCATTTCTTCTACTTATACTATTTAAAATATAGTAGAACCACATGATAACTAGCATGAGCGATTAGATCAAGTTAATTTTAATCTTATAAAAAGAATAATGAAATTTAGCTTGTATGAAGTACGCATGTATGTAAGTTTGCGTGTGTATTAGATAACCTGTAAAATCTTCCACTTAGTGAATACAAATTATGAAATTCTATATTCACCGCATTCAAATATTTGTGAATTTAATGGTGTGATGATTAGAGGCAAAAAGTTACTCATCATTTTTATATTAATGATAGTAAATACATCTATGTATATACACTTAAAATTAGGGATAAAGCTTTGGGAAAAATTATTACATTTAAAATATAAGTAGGAAAATAAACGACAAACTTTTAAAAGGCATAGATCAAATACATGTGGAAATTATTTTTATATTAATGATAATAAGTACATATACGTATATATACTTAAAATTAGGAATAAAGCTTTGTAGGGATGCAAACGGATGGATACGGATACGAATATAGGTATTATTGTATCCTTATTCGTTTTTTAATACGAATACGGATGTGGATACGTATATTGATGAATGTTAAAATTATCTTACCATATCCTTAAAAAACGACTACGGATATAAAACAGATACTGATCGCATAGGAGTAATGTTAGAAATACTCTATAGAATCGACTTAAATATATACGAATTAGATGGAAAACATATGATATAAATTTCTAAATGTGTCTGTATCATAAGTATTATACAAATATGGTAAAAGAAGGTACATAATTATGTTATAAGGGTTAAAAATAAATCTATGACTGTAATTATTTACGAAAACGGCTATACGGATACGGATACGAATGTTTGCGGACTTCAAAATGATATCCATATCCGATCCATTTTAAAACGGATATGGATACAGATGTCAAAATCTATATAAAACAGAAACGGCGATGGATCGGATATGGATATATCCGTAACCTTTTGCATCCCTAAAGCCTTGGGAAAAAATACTACATTTAAAAGATAAGTAGGAAAATAAATGACAAAAACTTTTAAAAGGCATAGATCAACATGAAATTAATTTTTCATGGCATGGACATAATTTTGTATTGAAAGGAATTAATTCTAAGGATTAATGCTCTAGGTTTGTTTGGTATTGAATTAGTAGTTAAGGATTAATGATAAAATATTGAATGGCATTTATTATCCTTAATGTATGGTAGATTTTAGCCATGTGGAATGAAGATGACGTGGCTTCCATCTAGAACCTTTTACCCACTCTAGATAAAAGTAAATTTACCTAGGGTGGGGGCTAACAAGCATGTATGCTCACATAAGTACATTCTGACATGTATATAATTGCAAAGATTTAATGAACAACCCCCGCCTTTTTGTATTTGTTGTTATTCTCTAAAAATACATGAGTATATTTAAATGATTGTATGACACTATTTTTTCGTTCAAATTTCGACTCAATTTTGATACCTCTATTTCATCCACTAAACCTCCCAAATTTTATTGGTCTCGTAATGTTCGAAATTGATCTTTTTTAGATGAACGAGTTAGGAATATCTGTTTTATACGAAATTTGAATGACAATATGTTGTCATCTGGTGGACTAGATCCTCGTATGTTTTTTTGAAAATATTTTAAGAAATACAAAATTGACGAGGTAGCCAAGTTGGCCCCCTCCTTGGAAGTAGCCCCATTAAACTTATAATTACATATTACATTCAAATCATTGATGATTGCTATGTCTATCCCAAGTTGCTATTTTACTCTACTAACTCAACTATCCCTTGAGTATTTTCAACCAAAAGCAATATAATGATCAATAATTGTAACTTTTAACCCCTCCCCCTCAAGTCATTCTTACCCTCAATGATATCATAAAGATGTGGGATTCATTAGATGGTAGAAGGAGAGGTGAGAAGCATCATTCAGAAATATGTTGCATTACATGGGTAAATATGGCAACTTTTAATAGATCGTTCAAGTTTAACAATGAAAAGTTAACAGAAGATAATACAACAATATGTCACGTGATGGTTACACTATCAATGGGTCTAGGTGCAATCCAAAATATGGAGGGGTCAGAATGTTATTACAAAAGTATATGTTTGTGTGGGTGTTTGTAAAAATCCCTTTTTTTAGCCAATCCAGTTAGGGATGAGCAACGGGTCAGGTCGGGTCGGGCCCACCCCAGCCCATTCCGAGCCCAATTCAAATTTTCAGGCCCATGGGCCGGGCTTAAGTCCGTGAAATTTCTGGATATGTGGCCCAAACCCGAGCTCGGTCTGCAAGTAAATGGGCCGGGCCGGGCCGGGCTCGGACCAGCCCACTATAATTTGCATATCGGTCCATCTACTTTTGTCTGCATGCAAAATAGCCTCTACAAACGGGGGAGTCTGTACGGACATGACTAAAGTGCTGGAACGAAACAAAAGAAATCCCGAAACAAAAGAAACAATTTGACGACAAGTCCCGTAAAAGGCGATGGGTTTTCCGGTTACGATGTATTTATTTTCTCCGTGGATGACGTCATATGAAGCTAAAGGAAGACGTGTACGTATTATTGTTGTTATCGAGTCATTTGCAATAACATAGATCCTAATTACATTGTGCATACTTACAATTATTAAATGACACACATGTACACATACACATGTCATTTATTTTCTCTATATGTGGGCCGGGCTCGGGTCGGGCTTATGATGGATCTATATGCGGGCCGGCCCACAGGCTTCGGGCTCGGGCCCGTCGCTGCCCGAGCCCGGCCCGAAATTCTATTTGGGCCAAAAATTAAGCCGAAGCCCGCCCGATTATTGCTCGGGCTCGGGCCTAGGTCGGGCTTTAGCGGGCTGGGCATCGGGTTGGGCCGAGCTGGCCCTACCCAATGCTCATCCCTAAATCCAGTCTATCAATTATTTTTATGAAACCTTATCTTAAGACAGCTCGGCCCAACCCAATGCTCATCCCTAAATCCAGTCTATCAATTATTTTTATGAAACCTTATCTTAAGACAAGCATCACGTCCCCGTGGATTACAACATACCTAGCCTTAGGTTACAAACTTCAACTTTGTACTATGTAATTTCCTTCCATTTATTCTACTACGTTACAATCACAACATGACCAATTTGTATTTTACTTCGATGTTGATGATATGATTTCAAGTTAGACATCGAGAGATCCCTTCCCATATCTTTTACAACATCGAGGGTCATATTAGAATCACTAGGTTGTGACAAAATATACTCTTTTCTCCTTGTTCTTAAATATTACAATTATTACTTAGTTGTCTAGTAATGACTAGGCCACCTTCATGCATCTAAGGTCAGTGTGAATGTTGTGTTACAGAAATGAATGTCCTAAGCCTACATAGTTGTTAATAGCACTCGATGAATATGTGATTCGTCTACATTATATTGAAAATTTGCCCATAATTCCTAAGGTGCCGTTCGGATGGGGGTTTACCCCCCCTTGGGGTGGGTTTACCCCCCAAAACCCCCATTTTCTCTTTCCTGTGAGGCCCACTATCTATTCTTTATTTAAATATTAAATAAATTAATTTAATTCCATCTATTCCATCAAAAAATAATATATTATACCATCATATCATCTAAAAATTATAAACTATTCCACTTCTACTCACTTTTTCAAACTCCAATACAATCACATCACAATAACTACTCACTTTTTCAAACTTCAATACAATTATATCACAATAAACCCACTTCTAACCCACCTCCAGTTTAACCCTCTATCAAAACACCAAAACCCATAAATGGATTACCTGCAACCAGTTTAACCCACCTAAACCCACTATCCAAACACACCATAAGAAGAAAACACTGAAAATCACACAGAATAGTAATAACAAGGGTGTAAAAAAACTAGATTAGTTGTGTATTATTAATTAAACAATAACTCTTATAAATCAAATCAGATAAAAACTAAAAACATAAGGGATTGAACTTTATATATACATCACATGTATGTATAATAATTTTCATGATTTATAATAAATCGTTTAACACCAAATGACATGAAACTAACTGCATTATGTGCATATTACAAACCTTAATAATAAATCACAAAAATTACTAACCTATAAGTATTGCAAATAAACATAACACGTAGTTTAAGAAGACTGATAATTAATAGCTTAATTTATCCCTCATTCAACTTGCTGTGAAAATCTTCTACTTTTGATTTAATGTACGTCAAATCATCTACAAAAATAAGACCAAATTCAAAGAAACCATTAAAACATATGTGGATATTGATTTTTAGGACCTAATTGTATAATTGTGCTAACTTGAACATGTTATTTCATATATAAATATACTTTAATATTTTTAAATTACTTCTTTTTATATCATTTATTTTATTTATCTTTTTAATGAGATGTTGAAAGCTAAAAGTCGAAGAAATATAGAAGACAATTAAAAAGAACAAAAACAACACAGTCTATATGGGACTATAAACTAGTATATACTATTCTTTTTCTATTTTATTTGTCTTTTCCTTAATGGAATTTAAAAAGTAAATTAATGTATAAGCAACTTATTAGAATTTTAGTAAATTTTATTATGCACATAGTATAAATAGAAAAATAAAGAAAAATATAACTTAAAAATACATGTATTTTATACTTATAAAATATCATTTTTTAGGTTTTCATATTGTCTCTTTTGGTTTCGAGACCTTCATAAATGTTGCAGACCTCGTTGAGATCTCTAACTTTCATTTTGGTTATTTTTAAAATCTAAGTTCAAATTGTATTTTATTTCCATTTTCCTTTTTTCCTCTTATTAGTTGTTTTTGGATCCAGCGGGTGTGAATAAATTCTCCTCTAATCAATGCTACATGATGTGCCTCTATTAGTCATGACCATCCTCCACCTGACCCCAGTTATCAGCTCTCCTCACAAGCTTTATCTACCCTCGACTCGCCACCTTCAGGGAGTGACCTAGCGGGTCAACTCACTCATCTTTCTCTCACAACAAGCATGTGTCTCTACCCCCTTAGCCAACAACCGCTTGCCACTTACTCGACTCCTCTGCTTTGTCCACGAACAACCCATAATCACCAACTACATCTAAGGCAAACTCCCCATATCAGCCAAACTCACATCCCTCTACCTCTTTTCAACATAATCATTCGCCCATTAAAACCCCTCCTCCACCAATTTCTATGTCATCCACCCAACACAAAGAGAGAAAATAATACCAGCCTTGGGCGACTAATGGACAACGACTGATAATCGATATTTTGTCGAAGTCGTGTCACCCCACAAGGCGGATCAACAATCGTCGAAGTGACCTCTGATAAAACCTCGATTAATCAACAATTAACCCACAATACGAATCAAGCAATTAAGTATCAAAAAATATGGAGTTAATTTATTATAACTCTACAACAAATGTGTATAGTGTAAGCATGTGTAGAGGTCGAATTCAGGGAGTAAACGGTACAAAGGGGGCAAAGGAATGCGCATAAAAATTTCGTCTTTTATTCTCTTGTCCATTTTTAGTGATTTCGTGGGTCTTTTATTCTTATATTTCTTATTTTTGTTTTATATTTTGTTTGTATTTGATTTTTAGTTTCATAATTTTATATTTTCTTTTTATATTTTTCAGATTTTTATTTTTATTTTTCTTTTATTAAAGATATACATATGTAAAATATATAAGGATATATTACATAATACAGAATAATATATTTATAAATACCAATAAATATAAATAAAATACAGAATAAAATTTGTTTTGGGACTTTATAAACTTTTGTAATGTTTTTGTCATTTTTCTGGAATTTTTTTATGTATTTTTAAAATTCAAAAATATCCCAAATAAGGGACTAAATAAATAGGCTGAAATTGAATTGGATTTTAAAACTAGGAAATAGGTTCCAAATTACCCAAATCAATTTTAATACATAAATGTTTATATAAAGAAAATTATAAAACAGAAAACATATTTTTAAATTTTTATTTCTTTTTCCGTTTTTAGTCATTTTTGGTCTGTAACTAAAATATAACGAAATATACAGTATATATATATTTTTGGAATTTGTAGACACGTTTTTATATTTTTTGGTATTTTTTAAACTAGACAGGGAATAAATAGTGCTCCTTTGATTTTTATAAAATGGATAAAATGCACAAATTGCCAAATAAAATATGAGCGTGACAATATATGGCATGAAGCATTTTTTTGTATATTTTTCAGAGCATATTAACTATATTTAATAAATAAATGAAAAGCAACAAAATACATGTCCTAGTAGGGGCATATTTGCAATAAAAAAACATCACTGGCCCAGTTGCAAAATTTCCCAAAAATATACATGTGCATTCAATTTTATTAGACTAAAAGTTAATACAAAAACCGTCCGGGTTTTACGTGCAAAATATCCGCCGCGTGGAACTACACGTGACTGAGCCTAGGAGGGACCCATATGTAATATTAAAAAAGAACAGGGGTTCTAGTACAAAACTCCCATTTTATTTAAACTACATATTTTATTTACAAAATTATTTAATAAATACAAAAAATTGTGGGGCAAAAGGTGAAAACTACCCCAATATAGGCGTTGGCGAACGGCGGGGATCATCTCATTTAAACAAGTGGTGCTCGCTCAGGGCTTGATGATGGTTCGCGCCTAACATATTTGATTAGATCTCGGTGGGAGATCGGACGACGCTCCATAAAATCCAACGGTGAGCGATGGACAGGTGCGCTTTGATCGAACGACATGGGGAGGCGTTGGAAGAACTGACGAAGAACTCATCCAAGATGAGTTTTGAATTTAATGTACCGGGCTCCTCTGGCCTCCATCGGCACCGCTGAGTGGTCGTACACATTCCTGCACCTCCTGTGAATTATTCAGGTGCCTCAGAATTGTTCGGGGACCGTTGGAAGGTCCCTAGAGCTCAAGATGGTGTTGGCGAACCTAGGGCTTACTCCAGACACGATCGACTCCTTGGATAGGTCGATTGCTCCTACAAATTGCACGAACAGAGTCACGAGTCGAGGGCAAAGTGCCTCAACCCGATTGGGCATGGAATGTAGATGAAATGGGTAACGACAGCGAGGTCTCCGGCAGGGATGGAGGGGTAGGCCTCGAATGACCAGACCACGGTCGATCTGGGTGGTCGGCTGGTGGAACTCGGCAAAGAAGCAATAGAGAAAGGAATGGTTGTGTCTGGCGGGGAGGAAGAACAGATGTTTGGATGATGAACAGGCGGCCGGAGCTCGAGAGCTCCGACGAGGCTATCTGACCTAAACCAGCTAACTAACTGATCAAAACATTGAATCAAAAGCTTAAAAACGATAATACAACTAATCCTAAGCTAAAGGAATGAAAGTATGCAGCTCATACCTACTATGATCGACAGGGAGCAGAGGTCACGCGGAGACGGCCTTGGGCGCACCTCCGACCTCCTGGAGCTAATTCCAACTGTCGGGAAGCAACTCCTGTCACGAGGGTAGCCCCTAGATGAAGAAATTGAGCCCCTAGACTCGGATTAGTGGCCAAAATTGAAAGGAGGAGGAGGTGGGGTTATTTATAAAACAAGGTGCACACCCTTACTGACCGGCTGAATGTAATGAAATCGAGCTATGTACAATGGATTGAAGTAGCTGGTGTGAATCACGGTTGATCAATGATCATTTCATGCAAAGGAATCGACGTCAATGGATGGATAGGTCGAGCGGGAAAAATGGCAGAAAAGAGGGGAGATGACGGGTCATGTCAAATCAGATACCATGAGGCCAAGTTGACTGGCGGTCAACAGACGGGGTCCCGTGATTGGGCCATGTCAGGCACTAAAAAAACAAAATCGTAATTTTATTAGAAAATAATTATTTAAAAATAGTATTTGATTTTATTAATTTTTATAATAAAAATGTTTATTATTTTATTTAGTATTTTATGATGATTTTTATTTATTTTTTGGTGTTATTTATTAGTAATTTTTTAGGGGTATATTTATAGGTATATTTACCTATATTTTGACTATTTTATTTTTATTTTCTATATTTTATTTTATTATTTTATTATATATATTTATCCTACTTTTATGTACATAAACATGTTTTTATTTTATTTTTATTATGTTATTTGTACCCTTAAATAAATAGGTATACAAGTATTTTGATTTTATATTTTTAATATAAATAATATTCGCAAGAATATAAAAATATAAAAGAATAAATAATAAAAGAATGTTCACTTTTATTTATATACGAGTATCACATAGGTATTTTGTCTATATATTGATATAGACTTATTTTATTTTATTTTTCTCTTTGGTTTTATTTTGATTTTAGCATGCACATAAGTTATAAATAATAATTACAAAATTATAAAAATATGAATTTGTAAAAATAATAAGGAATGAATAAAATGAATATTTTATTCTGGTTTCATGTACAATAAGTGTTCAAAACCTAACTTTCACACCTTAACTCCAAAAAATATGAAAACACCTCTATTAGATAGCTTATAAAAAGTTATTTGCAATTAGAGGTGATTTTGATACATTTTGAGTTTTAGTTGGGAGATATGGGCCTGTGTTGGGATTTTGGCTTTTTATTCTGTGTATAAAATGTACATTGTGTATCATTTTTGTATTTTTATTTACATTATTATCTACAACTTTCATATACAATGTTTCTTTATTTGATGAGTAAATAATAAAGAAGAAAATATATGTCAAAAATGCTTTATTGAGAAATAAAATAAATGAATTTTTATTATATTTTTGGCCTTATCTCCCCCTACTTTATTCCTTGTCAACCAACTCAATTCTTGACTTGTCTCGGGGTTTAGGATCATAAAATATCTTCGATATTTTATTCATTTTCTTTTCTTCTCTTTATTCCTTAATATTGGCATTAAAAACCGTATTATTTACACGATAATACAATGAAGGACAAGTGCTATTTTATGTAAATTAATGGTATTTACATGCATTTGCTAGGGTTTTTAAGATCAAAATGATAAAATAAAAGTGATGCAACGACCAGTCAACTTCGATGCGACGATGGTGTTCCCAGATCCACCTTATCCATGTGCGATACAAAGAAGTCTAGCTTCCTTGGTGTCAAGTTTTCTACCGATATTGGTCTATATTCATCCAACATCATCGGGTCTCAGAATGATAATAGAGAGCTAAAACGAGCACCTCTATGTGCATATTATTAGCCTTAATAAATAAAAAATGCTAAAAATATATTAACTTGTGTATATAGCCAATAAAGTGAAATTCCAAATCTAAGGACTAAAATCGATAGAGTTGCGTAACTTCCATAAAGTCTCTTATGAACTTTATTAACTTTGACTTAACATATACATCGAATTTCCTACAAAACAAGTCCAAATTCATGGTAATCAGAGTTTGTATGTGAGTTTCAGAATCAAAATGTATATTGTGCATATTTGCTAACTTCTGTTTATTAATTTATATAATTAACTATTTTGGTTTTAATTTTTGTAATTTAGTTTCTTTGTTTTGATTTTTAACTAATTAGAAAAAATGAATCCAAAAAAATTGAAAGACCACGAAAAATATGGCGTTGTACATATTGAATTAGTTCATCCATCAACAATCCTTTTCTATTTTATTCCATTGTTTTATTAATTTTAAAAAATACCAACAAATATAAATTAAAGTGTATTTTTCCTATTAAAATGTGTGTTAGAAGGTTTCGAGTGAAACGTTAAAGAGAATAAAGGGCTTTGGTGTCATCTCATTTGCTCCACATCATCAGACACTTAAAATGTTAGACAAGTCCCCTCCTCAATATATTATTGTATTTTATTTATTTATCTATTTTGCATTGATAACCTTGTTTGAGCAATGTTTTCAACCTTCATTTTTAATTTTTATTTTCAAAACTAAAAGTTGTGTTGCGTCGAGCAATTAATCCTTCATTTAGTAAGAATTTGTTTGGATTTTGATGATATGTGATTGAATTATCAAAATAAAAATAGCTACTAGCAGCCTATTTTGTCCATTCTGCGTGCTATTTAATTCATAGGAAAGTATTCCTCGTGTGAAAAGTTCTAGAAAAAATCTTCCCAAAAAGAATTCCAAAATAAAGTGTATGTGATATTGATAAATTTTGACAATTAATTCATAAATATTCACATGCTTAGAATTTCAAAGAAATCAAAGTATGGATTCATCTTATTGAGATCTATTTAGAATATTTTGGTTCTGAGATTGATTGGGTTGTGTACATGTTAAGATTATACTACTCTAAATTTCTCATTTTCGGTAAAAAAATCATAAAGGAATCATACCTTGCTAAAAAATTCAAAAAATATAATAGGTGAATTTGTCCCAATTCATTATCTAGCCAAGTTTCATGCATTTTGGTTTCTCTTTGCACCAACAATTGCATAAAATCCCAAAACTTGCACCATTTTTCTTGCATGCATTACAGAAAAAGCATTTCATATAGTATATAATATTCCCTAACTAGAAAAATATAATTTTTTCTAAAATCACATCTTAGGGTACTTTTTAGATCATCAGGAAGTTAGATAATATGCCTTCCACATGGTTTTGAAGCCATGTTTTTATAACCCTCAAAAATCATTTTTCGAATACCCAAAAAATTTACTTAGGATAATATATTTTTTTAAGTCCAACAAATTTTTGTCTCATTCTTGTGTAGTGTTTTGAGTCTTAAAAGAATTTTTACAAACCCCCTTATATAGATATCCACCTTGGTTTCAAACACACAATCAAATTCATTTGCACAAATGCATCTCATTTGCATTCTATTTCGCATAAAAATGCAAAAAAAACATTCTTTTGAGTTGTTTTTGTTGTATTGAGTGTTTATTTGCCTATATTTTGCCTCTATGCAACCGAACTGGGGGCATACCCAAGTAAAGCAAATAAAATTGACCACATTGCATTGATTGATTATTTTTTTGTGATATTTGAATTGCGTGTTAATTCTTGAAATATAACAATAATTCAATCAATTTAGCTAAGGGGTTTTCATGCTTTTCAGTGATATCAAAATCAACTATATGTATCTAATAATCGCTTTCCATGTTTCTCTCTTCTTCTTCACCTTCTTCTTCCTTTTTCCCGTCCAATACCTCTGACATCTCCTTTGATCCCCCATATTAGTTATTCATTCCTCAATATGATTAAACCCCCAGATCAACTGAGTGGTCTGCCTTCACCATCTCCATCTTGTCGCTTCCCTTCTACCTTTCTAGGCTTACTATCGCCTACATAGTTCAGTCGTAGCATTGATTCCACTTCATTATCGCAAAGGAGCCTTCGCCCACCTTTTCTTCTCTTTTATTCGATGGTAGAGCTTCACGCTCGCGCATTACCTCCATCCTCAGAGCCCTCACTAGAGATTTCTCGTTGACGCTCCACTTAAGTGGACCCAACCGTTTGAGCCAATTTCTGCCTGACCTCATCACAACAACCATCGGTCATGACCTTGTGTGCGTGATGCCCTGCCCTTTTGGGGACGCAGACGATGTCCACCACCACCAAGATCTATGATACTCAGCAAACCTATCCCATGACCAGCATTCGAAATATAATTTAAAGGAGAAAATGCAACATAGACAAGTAAAATGAAATGTTGCATTCATTTTCATTAATCATTGACAAAATATACCTTCCATGTTGATGAATTCCATATTCATATACATTATTCTATGTTATTATCTCTCTTGATTAAGAATTCTAATAAAAATATCTAACAGATAATAATAATAAATTTATTATATGTTGTGAATAAATACCTATAATTATTGTACATTAATACAGTTATTATTGTGCTATTATTTTATGTGTTTATTATTTATAAAAAAATCCAATAAAAATTAGAATAATATTGTATAGAATTAATTTAACATAATTCATAAAATAAAAAACCAAAAATATATGAGAAAAGAAATTAAAAGTAAGTAATTTTATACATTAAATTACTTGAAAAAATATTTCATGTTTATTGTTGATTTTATTTCTCTTAGACTTCTACAAGAAAGTTCTAGATCTCGTTGAGATCTACAACTTTCATGTTGGACACTTTTCCTACTTTTATCCCTAACTATTTATTTTTTTCTTGTATTTATTAACTTCTGATTTATTCTATTTGGCCACATGATGCCTTCTCCTTCGCCCATGTGGTCTGACCTTATCCCGTCGCCCGTCTCCTTCCTTCACCACCCGATCCATCTGATCAGCGTGTCTTAGCCGTTGACCTCTGCCTTTCTTTCAGCCACATGATCTTCTTGATCCGACAGTCATCACCATTCACCCATGTTGCATCTTCCGTTGTTGGATCTTTGAATCCAACGGATGGATGATTGTCCCCAACCTCCCACCTATGAGCTCCAAGCGTTGCGACTTCGTGACGACCCAAATTCTCTCTATTTTTCCAACTACTCCAGCCAACTTCTACTCCAACTGCGTAAAACATCTGCCTTGCCTAACTTTCCTTACCCTCGCATGAGTTTCAACTGCCATCTCCAATCCATCTCTGCCAACCAACGGGCAGTTGAAACCGTTGGTGTTCCCTCCTTGAACCTTCGACCTCCACCTACAAATACTCCTCCGCCACACAAGGAGGCGGTTGTCTACCCTTGTGTGAAGTGAGCCCTATCCCTTCTCCGTTCTTTATGACATGAAGAAGGATGTCTGAAGGAGCGATCATGGAGTTTTCATTTCCGATGATGACCCATGATAAATTGCCATGTTACGACTGTTGGCCCGGCTGTTCGAGCTTTCTCCAGCGGCTGAGGAGATGAAGCGACGACCTGAGGAGATCAAAGCCTTGAGCCCAAGATGATTCATTCACCCATGGTGACTTAGGTTCAATGTTAGATCTCATTTGGTCTGGTTTTCTTAAATTCTTCCTCACATGTACGTAATCACTCACTCACATCCAACCACTTTCAAACCTTCATTGTACATCAATGTTGTACGTGGAAGGTCGCCTTCATCATTTACTAAGATCCATAACCTCCCCCACTCCGATTCATCTCCTCTGCTACTGGCGAAAGAGACCCACCAAGTCCCCATTTCTCTGCCTTCCCAGGACTTTCATTTCACTCATCCTTGCATGCACGTACGTTTGTGGTTTCTTTCTAACACTTGCATGTATGAGATTTTCAATGACCGGAAGTCCCAAATGTATTTTGATTTAGAGCAACTTTGTCGAATCGTGAGAGGTGATCGGCCCTTTCAGAGGCCCTAAGCACTCCTTCTCCTCATCGGGAGCTTCGTAAGGCTATTGTCAAGCTTCCTCGACCTTTACTCAGGGAGGAGGAGCCCTATAGGAGTCGTTGGAACCTAGACTCCTCTGTTGTGCAAGGAGGAGCGAGAGTAATACCAAGGAGGAATCCCTGAGTTACAGTTACCATCGGATGAGCCCAATTTGGGCGTAATCCGACGGTTCTTGACGAGCCACATTTCCATATTCGAACATGTAGTTATGGATAGCACTGAGCCACAAGCCGAAGTTCTAGGTGCAGACACATTGCCCAAGCCATGTATTTCAGCCCGAGCCTAGAGTCGTACGTGTTCTGCACGTGCGACTCTGGGAAAATTTCTCATTATTATAGAAATACCCTTGTGTAGGGGTAGTCAGTAAATGTCAGGACTAATTTTCATTAATTGCAATTTAGTCCCTGCAGGAGCCTATTTGTAAGTATTTTATTATGTTTTATTACAATTATAACCCTAATTTCAATGTTGAATAACTTAAGCAAATGATGTCTAATCGATGTGATTTCAGTTGCACTGCAAAGTTAATTTAATTCTTTTTCATATGGCTTCATTAATTCTCTGATTTGATGCATGAATATTGATTAATTAACAGAGATGATTTAGATGCTTTTATTCATATTAAATGAAACATGGCTTTGAATTAATTTCTCGATTTGTTCTAGTTTTCATTCTGATCATTGCTTAAGCCGACTGATCAATTCTAGGGCATATTTATGTGTTTATATGAATGTGCTTAGTTAAGTCATTCTGTTCACTTTGTCATTAATATTTAACTTGCCTAAAAAGCAAAAGAAAAAAAATGCATGTCCATTCATATGTTATCTTATGATGTATCGTATCATATCATTTTGACCTACATGATTTATCAATAACTTAACATTAACATTGATGAGTGATTAATTATATTATGGCTCATGTCCTTGTGTTCGATCCTAGACTTACCCAAGTAAAAATTAAAATGTAGAATTCTGTATATAGATTTCCTCTCGGTTATGTTGATTGTCAATTGTCCCATGCTACAACGAGAGCATATTATTATTGCCAATTGACCATTCAGTAGATGGCGCAGTTTCCGCGGACACAGCTTCATTAATAAAATAACTTTGATTTAATATTCATTTTAAGTTGATTAGTTATTATTCAAGTCAAAGGTGTTTTATGATGTTTTGATGCATTGTTGTTGATTTATTAATTGTTATGTTTGTTAACTTGATAATTCTGTTATCTCCTTTTAACTATTTCTCTTCTGTGTCAGGAACCGTGAAATCAAGGATGCTTAGGGACTCATGGAGGCTAGTGTTAAGGTTGAAATTCTAGCTTAGAGGAGACACAGGAGACCCCTTTAATAGCATGAAGATTTTCAGGTTGTGTTGCTTATTATGTGGATACGTCGTATATTATTTGTATATAGACTTGGACATTTATGTGTGTTGGGTCTGCTTCACCCCTATTGGGTGGGACTAAACTTGAGTGCTCGACTTGGTATTTAGGCATACGACTCTCAGATCTATGTTTGATGTATTATATTTTTTTGTGCTTGGATCGTAAGTTAAGACACACTAACTTATCTTAAGAGATTCACTCATCTCTAAAATTCATGAGACACACTTAAGCTACATTTGATTTAGCCAAATGTAATTAAATTCTATCCCACTAATAGAACTTATGCTTAGTATGTGGATTTTTCATCAACTTACGTGCATTTAGATACTAATTTCTATTCAGTCTCACATGTGCATGAAGAGATCTAGGATGGTGGTAAGTATTTCTGAACATAAGCATGCATCATGGTTTTTAAGTTTGCATGTCTTTTTTCGTATTCTTACCTCATATTTTATAAACTTGGGATTTAAAGGAAATGGGAGTGGTCAGTGGACGTTGAATTATGCACTCATATAACTAATCAATGAAAACCTAAGATCTAAAACTGGGTCTGTTAAATGCAAGTAGTTAAAATTCACCTTGTATCTGGAGAGCAAACCTCTCCTTATTTGCAGGTATATTCTGAATGTTGAGAGGTGAGGACGCATCCATAAGATAGTGCCCAAATCCTACTTAAACCTGCTCATAATGGACTTGAACTTTGTATTATCACCAATATAAGAGACACGATAATTTGACCATACTTTTTGGTCTTCATATGTGTTGGTGAATCAATTGGGTTTGCCTGCACTTAGTTGTGATTCTTTTTACCTCTCCCTGAAATCCTCGAACTCCATTTCACACCACCTTAGATTCATCATCCAATAAGATTTAAATTTAACTAACCCAACTGTGTCTCAGTTTCCCCACCTTAGATTTATTCTCTGAATACTTTGGCTACTTTGTAGCCTAAGTATAGGGGGAAACCGTGTTATCTCTGATTGTTCACCTCGGGTTCCTTATTTTCATATCATATCTCTTTACTTGAGCTAATTCTCAGCTTAAGTACAGGGGACCCGAGCCCTGTATTATATTAATCTATTCCTTTTCATTCATTCATACACCATATCTTGTTGGTTCAGTTCTTGTATATCTCCTCATATTTAGTATGAACTATGGCTTCATATCACTTTGTGCTATGAGGACGTAACACCAACTAAGTGTAGGTGGGGTGCCGTATATATTTCATACATACTTTAGCCATATCTCATATTTTAAAATTTTCAAAAGTTTTTGGGTTGCGGTTATCATATTACTTGGAACTGTTTTTTATAAAAAAAATAATTTGAAAACGATTTGGAAAATTTTATATGCATATTTCACATGGTTTTCAAAAATGTTTTACATGGTTTGTAAAGATATGATTTTACATGTTTTGGAAAATCATTTGTAAAATATTTTGGAAAACCTATATCTATGTGACATAGTCTAGAAAAATGTTTACTTAGCTTTAAAAAATGGTGTTTACTTGTTTTGAAAATTTTTGTAAAATATTTGGAAAATCTATAATTATGTAACAAGGTTTGTTAAAAAGTTTTCAAGTTATTTTCAACTCTAAGGGTGTAAATTGAGATTAACATATTGTTTTGTAATTACTCCTAACTTTCTAACTTTATTCAAAAACCAGTAAAAACCGAAAGAAATTAAAGATTTCTTTGGTTTTAATTCTAACTACTAGAGTTAAAAAATGATTAGCTACTTTTCAGTGAGGGAACTATGGTATCCCTTAGCAGAGTGGGTGGTTAAAAGACAATGTATATGGCACCGCCTTAAAATAATACGTGTAGCCGTCTAACGATCCGTACTTACACCTATACTGGCTGAAAGTAGATGCACCTAATCATATTAGTCTAGGATAGTCACTATTCCTCTATAGAAGCTAAAAACTATATAAAATAAAATTCACAAAAAGATTAACTTATTAGTTGGTGTTTTCCCCTAACACTCTTACTTTGCACTCAATGCTTGTTGAGATCTTTAACACTTAGTTTATGAGGTCCAAAGACTTAGAGTGAACTTTTCTTAATTATTAGGGTCTAAGACTTAAAAAATCAAGCTTCCCTAGTTAGAAAGATTTGTGTGCTATATTGCATGCTTAATCTCATCGTTAAAGAATATGACCACCTCTCACTTGCACGATTGCATTCATGATTGAGATGAGTTGAGGTTTCACATAAGGAACTATAATTTGAGATTCAAGTTTGGACCTGATTTTATGATACTCGAGGACGGGATAAGATTAATGAATGCTTCATGAAACCTGAGTGTCAGCACCTTAACCAGTATGGGACATAGTACTCATACTAATCTCTTGACCAAAACCTAAGTGCTAGGTTGTGTAAATATTAAATATTTGTTGATCAATATGCACCAATCCTTGGTAAAAGTAATGGAGCTAGACAAAAAAAAGAAAAAGAAAATAATGATGTTGATGAAAAGAAAAGCTCAAAGCATTACAAAGTTACATAATATGAGCTTACACCAACAGTGAGTGCTCCCAACCTTTAAGTGTCCATTTGGACCAAATCATCAGGAATTTTTAGTTGGGCTAGTATCTCAAAAAGGGCTCTGCATCGTACGCGATACAAGTCTGGGTGCAAGTATATTAGATACTTGAAAAATACACACCCTAGTTTACTCCCAGGAAAATAGGTACATACGGCTCAATCTCTTTTGACGAACGCACTGATCAACAATGAAAATAAATTGTTTTGAGTTAATAAGACACTTGAGACGGCTCATCCACACTTTGAAGTCTGACAAACTAAAGAGACGGTGGATTGAAATAAGACTAGATTTAATCCCTAGTGTTGAGGATTGGGTCTTTAGGAGGATCTCTGGTATTGGAACTTTAGGTGACATTTCGACTCTACTCTCGTGAAAGCAGTCAACACAATAAGTCATACCTCTTACATATATGTGTACATTGAAAGTCTAATAATTAGAGGAGTTGAATTCCTTTTGATTAGGACCATGTTGAGCTTAGAATCTTAGGATCTCTAAAACCAAGTGTTCCGGTATTCTTAAGCAATGTCTCTTTGCATGCACATGTCAGGGAGGTCACTGATTAATCTAACTCTCTAATTAATTCTTTATTTATTAGCTTGAGGATGAGCTTAGCTTAAGTATAGGGGTGATGAATTCCATATTCATCTACATTATTCCATGTTATTATCTCTCTTGTTTAAGAAAATCAATAAAAATAACTAACAAATAACATTAATTTATTTATATGTTGTGAATAAATACATATAATTATTATATATTAATACACCTATTATTGTGCTATTATTTTATATGTTTATTATTTATTAAAAATTCAATAAAAAAGAACAATATTGTAAATAAATAATGTAACATAATCCATAAAATAAAAATCCAAAAATACATGAAAAGAGAAATCAAAATTAAGTAATTTAATACATTAAATTACTTACAAAAATATTATATTTATGATTGGTTTTATTTATTTTTGAGTTCTACATGAAAGTTGTAGATCTCGATGAGATCTACAACTTTCGTGTTGGATACTTTTCCTAATTTTAATCCTAACCACTTCTTATTTAATCTTCCTATATTTTTAACTTTTGATTTATTCTATAGGGCCATGTGGTGCCTTCTCCTTCGCCCATGTGGCCTGACCTTAGCCTGCCACCGTTTACTTCTCCACCATCCGATCCATCTGATCAGCACATCTAGTTGTTAACCTCTGCCTTTCTTTTAGCTATGATCTGCATTATCTGGCGATCAACATTGTTCACCCTCGTTGTATCTTCCATCGTTGGATCACTAAATGACTAATGGAGGATCATCCCCAACCTTCCACCTGCGATCTTCAAGCGTTGCGACATCGTGACAACCCAAATTCTTTCCGTTTTTCCAACTCCTCCAGCGAACTTCTTCAACAACTGCCTAAACCATATGACTCGCCTAACTTTCCTTACCCTTGCCTGATTTTCAAATGCCATCTCTGATCCATCACCACCAACCTATGGGTGATTGAAACCACTGGTGTTCCCTCTTGGAATCTCTGACCTTCCCCAACAAATACTCCTCCAACGCCCAAGGAGACGATTGTCCACCCTTGTGTGAAGTGAGACCTAGCCCTTCTCTCTTCTTTGTGACAGGAAGAAGGATGTTTGAAGGAGCGATCATGGAATTTTCATTTTGAGTGATGACCCATGGCGAGTCGTCATGCTACAGCTGTTAGCCCGACCGTTCGAGCTTTCTCCAGCGGCTGCGGAGATGAAGCGATGACACGAGGTCATCAAGGCCTCCGTCCCAAGTTGATTCCTTTACCACGACGACTTATCTTCAAGGTGATTTCATTTGGTCTAGTTCTCTTAAATTCTTTCTCGCGTGTACATAATCACTCCCTCACATCTTACCACCTTCAAGCCATCATTTTACATCAGTGATGTACGCGGAAGGTCACCTTCATCATCTCCCAAGCTCCCGAACCTCCCCCACTATGATTCATCTCCTCAGCTACTGTCGGAAGAGACCAACCAAGTCCCCATTTCTCCACTTTCCCAAGACTTTCAGCTCACTCATCCTTGCACGCACACACGTTCTTTGTTGCTTTCTAACACTTGCATGTGTGAGATCTTCAATGGATGAAACTTCCAACTATACTATAGTCTAGAGCAACTTCGTAGGATCGTGAGAGGGGATTGGCCCTTTTAGAGGCCCTTGGCACTCCTCCTCACCATGAGCTTCGTGAGGCTATTGCGAAGCTTCTTGGATCTTTACTCAGGGAGGAGGAGCGAGGAGGAGCCCTGTAGGACAATAGGAGTCGTCGGAGCTCAGCCTCCTCCATCGTGTAAGGAGGTGCGAGGAGGAATCCCTGAGTTGCAGTTACCATCAGATGATCCCAATTTTGGTGTTATTCAACGGTCCTAGACGAGCCACATTTCCAGATCCGAACCTGCAACTATGAACATCATTGAGCCACCAACCGAAGTTTTAGGCGCAAACACATGTTCCAAGCCACGTATTTAAGCATGAGTCTGGAGTTGCACGTGCTACACACATGCGGCTTTGGGAAAATTACGGTGCCTCCCCTACAGGTTCACATTATTAAAGAAATACCCCAGCGTAGGGGGTAGTCAATAAATGTTAAGGCCACTTTTTATTAATTGTAATTTAGTCCCTGCAGGGACCTATTAGTAAGGATTTTATTATGTTTTATTACCTCTAATTTCAATGTTGAATAACTTTATCATATGATGTCCAATCGATGATTTCAATTGCATTGCAAAGTTAATTTAATTCTCTTTCAGGTGGCTTCATTAATTCTCTAATTTGATGCATGATTATTAACTAACAAATCAGATACGATTTAGATTCCTTTATTCATATTAATTGAAACTTGGCTTTGAATTAATTTTATAATTGGATCTAGTTTTCATTCTGATTATTGCTGAAGTCAACTAATCAATTCTAGGGCGTATTTATGTGTTTATATGCATGTGCTTAGTTAAGTCATTCTGTTCACTTTGTCATTATCATTTACTTGAATAAAAATTAAAAGAAAAAAAATGCAAATTCATCTGTTATCTTGTGATGTATTGTATCATGTCACTTTTGACCTATATGATTTATCGATCACTTAACATTAACATTGATGAGTTATTTATTATATTATGTCTCATGTCCTTGTGTTTAACCCTAGACTTTCCCTGGTAAAAATTAAAATCGAGAATTCTTCATAGAGATTTTCTCTCAGTTCTGTTGATTGTCCATTGGCCCGTGCTACAATGAGAACATATTATTATTGTCAGTTGACCATTCATCACATGTCCACAAGGGATACATCATGCATATATATATATATATATATATATATATATATATATATGAAACTTGCCAAATTATGCTCTCAAAAGTACATATTGCCACTAGCGGAAGAGACACACCAAGTCCCCATTTCTCCGATTTCCCAAGACTTTCATTTCACTCATCCTTGCACGTATGCATGTTCTTGGTTACATTCTAACACTAGGAGGTATGAGATTTTCAATGCCTGGAACTTCCAACTGTACTCTGGTCTAGAGCAACTTAGTCGGATCGTGAGAGGTGATCGTCCCTTTCAGAGGCCCTCTGCACTCCTCCTCAACAAGAACTTCGCTAGGCTATTCTGAAGCTTCCTGGATATATACTCAGGGTAAAGGAGTGAGGAGGAGCCTTGTAGGAGTCTCCAGAGCCCAGCTTCATCTGTCGAGCAAGGAGGAGCGAGGAGGAATCCCAAGGAGGAATATCTGAGTTATAGTTACAATCGGATGAGACCAATTTGGGCGTAATCCGAGGGTCCTAGACGAGCCATGTTTCCAGATCTAATCCTGCATCTCTGGATAACATCGATCCATCAATCGAAGGTCCAGGTGTAGACACGTGGTCTAAGCCACGTATTTTAGCCCAAGCCTGGAGTCACACATGCTCTGCATTTGCGGCTCTAGGGAAATTACGGTGCCTCCCCCACCGGTTCTCATTATTTATGAAATACCATTGCACAAAGGGTAGTCAATAAATGCCAGGACTAGTTTTTATTAATTGCAATTTAATCCCTATAAGGATCTATTTATAAGGATTTTGTTATGTTTTATTACATTTATGCCCCAGATTTCAATGTTGAATAACTTGAGCATATGATGTCCAATCGATGTGATTTCAATTGCATTGCAAAATTAATTTAATTCTCTTTCATATGGATTCATTAATTCTCTAATTTGATACCTTATTATTGATTAATTAACCAGAGATGATTTAGATGCTTTTATTTATGTTAAATGAAACTTGTCTTTGAACTAATATCTCGATTGGATCTTGTTTTCATTATGATTATTGCTTAAGTCGACAGATCCATTCTTGGGCATATTCTTATGTTTATATGCATGTGCCTAGTTAAGTCATTATATTCACTTTGTCATTATTATTTAACTTGCAAAAAAGCAAAAGAATAGATATGCATGATCATTCATATTTTATTCTTGTGATGTATTGTATCATGTCGCTTTTGACCTATATGATTTATCGATCACTTAACATTAACATTAATGAGCGATCAATTATGTTATGGCTCGTGTACTTGTGTTCAACCTTGACTTATCCAGGTAAGAATTAAAACCGAGAATTCTTCATAGAGATTTTCTCTCGGTTTTGTTGATTGTCAATTGGATCGTGCTACAAAGAGAACATATTATAATTGCCAATTGACCATTCATCACATGTCCACAAGAGATACATCATGCATATATATGAAACTTTTCACATTATGCTCTCAAAAGTACATTTCCCATGCTCTAGAACCACCCCCATTCCAATTCATCTCCTCTACTTTTGACGGGAGAGAACCACCAAGTCCCCATTTCTCTGCTTTCCCAGTACTTTCATTAAACTCATCCTTGCACGCACGCACGTTCTTGGTTGCTTTCTAACACATTCAGGTATGTGATCTTCAATGGATGGAATTTCCAACTGTACTATGATATTTAGTAACTTTGTCGAATCGTGAGAGGTGATCAACACTTTTAAAGGCCCTCAACACTCCCTCTTCTCACCAGGAGCTTTCCGAGGCTATTGCAAAGCTTCCTGGTCTTTGCACAGGGAGGAGGAGCAAGGAGGAGCCCTGTAGGAGTTGTCGGAGCCCAGCATCTTCCATTGTGCAAGGAGAGAGAGAGGATGAATCCGAAGGAGGAATCTGTGAGTTACATTTACCGTCTGATGTGCCCGATTTGGGGAAAATCTGATGGTCCTAGATGAGCCACACTTCTAAATCCGAACCTGCAGTTATGAAAAGCACCAAGCCACCAACCGAAGTTCCAGGCATAAACTTATGGCCCAAGCCACATATTTTAGCCCGAGCTTGGAGTCGCACTTGCTCCGCGCATGTAGCTATAGGAAAACTACGGTACCTCCCCTACTGGTTTGCATTATTAAAGAAAAACCCTCGTGCAGGGGGAAGTCAATAAATGTCAGGTTTGGTTTTTATTAATTGTAATTTAGTCCCTATAGGGATTTTATTATGTTTTATTATAGTTTTACCCATGATTTCAATGTTGAATAACTTGAGCATATGATGTCCAATTGATTTCATTTGCATTGCAAAGTCAATTTAATTCTCTTTCATATGGCTTCATAATTCTTTGATTTGATGCATGATTATTGATTAATAAATCAGAGATGATTTAGATTATTTTATTCATATTAAATAAAACTTGGCTTTGAATTAATTGCTTGATTGGATCTAGTTTTTATTCTGATTATTGCTTAAGTCGATTGATCAATTATAGGGCATATTTATGTTTTTTATATGCATGTGCTTAGTTAAGTCATTCTGTTCACTTTGTCATTATTATTTAACTTGCATAAAAAGCAAAAGAAAAAATGCATGTTCATTCATCTCTTATCTTGTGGTGCATTGTATCATGTCACTTTTAACCTATATGATTTATCGACCACTTAACATTAACATTGATGAGTGATTAATTATATTATGTCTCGTGTCCTTGTGTTCAACCCTGGATTTACCCATGTAAAAATTAAAACCGAGAATTCTTCATAGAGATTTTCTCTCGGTTCTGTTGATTGCCCATTGGCCCGTGCTACAATGAGAACATGTTATTATTGTTAATTGACTATTTATCACATGTCCACAAGAGATACATCATGCATATATATATAAGAAACTTACTACATTATGCTCTCAAAAGCACATTTCCCAAGCTCCAGAACCTCCCCAACTCTGATTCATCTCCTCTGCCACTAGCAAAAGAAACCCACCAAGTCCCCATTTCTCTGCTTTCCCAAGACTTTCATTTCACTCATCCTTGCACGCTCGCACATTCTTGATTACTTTCTAACACGAGGAGGTATGAGATCTTCAATGGCTGGAGCTTCCAATGGTACTCTGGTCTGGAGCAACTTCGTCAGATCGTGATCGACCCTTTCAGAGGTCCTCAACCCTCCTTCTCCTTAACGGGAGCTTTGCGAGGCTATTCCGGAGCTTCCTAGATCTTTACTCAAGGAGGAGGAGCCATGTAGGAGTCGCCAGAGCCCTGCCTCATCTGTCGTGCAAGGAGGAGCAAGGAGGAATCCCAAGGAGGAATCCTCGAGTTACAGTTATCGTTAGTTGAACCCAATTTTGATGTAGTCCTATGGTCCTAGACGAGCCATGTTTCCAGATCCAAACCTGTAGTTATGGATAGCATTGAGCCACCAATCGAAGTTCCAGGTGCAGACACATGACCCAAGCCACATATTTCAGTCCGATCTTGGAGTCGCATGTGCTCTATGCGTGCGACTCTATGAACATTATAGTGCCGCCCCCACCAGTTCTCATTATTGGAGAAATACCCATTTGCAAGGGGTAGTCAATAAATGCCATGGACAATATATATTAATTGCAATTTAGTCCATATAAGATCTATTTGTAAGGATTTTGTTATGTTTTATTATAGTTATTCCCATGATTTCAATGTTGATTAACTTGAGCATGTGATGTCCAATTGATGTGATTTCACTTGCATTGCAAAGTTATTTAATTGTCTTTCATATGGATTCATCTCTAATTTGATGCCTGATTATTGACTAATTAATCAGGGATGATTTAGATGCTTTTATTCATATTAAATGAAACTTGGCTTTGAATTAATAGCTCAACATCTTGTTTTCATTCTCATTATTGCTTAAGTTGGTTGATCAATTCGAGGACATATTTATGTGTTTATATATATTTGCTTAGTTAAGTCATTCTGTTCACTTTGTCGTTATTATTTAACTTGCATAAAAAGAAAAAGAAAAGATATGCATGATCATTCATATGTTATCTTGTGATGTATTTTATCATGACACTTTTGACCTGTATGATTTATCGATCACTTAACATTAGCATTAATGAGTGATCAATTATATTATGGCTCGTATCCTTGTGTTCAACCCCTGACTCACCCAGTTAAGAATTAAAATCGAGATTTCTTCATAGATATTTTCTCTCTGTTCTGTTGATTGTCAAATGGACCATGCTACAACGAGAACATATTATAATTGCCAATTGACCAATCATCACATGTCCACAAGAGTCACATTATGAAACTTGTCATATCACGCTCTCAAAAGTACATTTCCCGAGCTCCAGAACCTCCCCCAACTATGATTAATCTCCTCTGCTACTGGCAGAAGAGACCCACCAAGTCCCCATTTCTCGGCTTTCCCAAGACTTTCATTTCACTCATCCTTGCAAGCACACACATTCTTGGTTGCTTTCTAACACTTGCGGGTATGGGATCTTCAGTGGTTGGAACTTCCAACTATACTCTGGTCTAGAGAACCTTTGTCAGATCGTGAGAGGTAATCGACCCTTTTAGAGGCCCTCGGCACTCCTCCTCACCAGGAGCTTTGTGAGGCAATTGTGAAGCTTCATAGATCTTACCTCAGGGAGGACGAGCGAGGCGGAGCTCTGTAGAAGTCGTCGAAGCCCAACCTCCTCTACAGTGCAAGGAGGAGCGAGGAGGAATCCCTGAGATACAGTCACCGTCGGATGAGCCCAATTTAGGCATAATCCGACGGTCCTAGACAAGCCATGTTTCCAGATCCGAACATGCAGCTATGGACAGCACCAAGCAACCAACTGAAGTTCCATGAGCAGACATGTGGCCCGAGCCTGGAGGCGCACGTGCTTTGTGCGCGCGTCTTTAGGAAAATTACAGTGCCTCCCCCACCGGTTCTCATTATTACAGAAATACCCCCGGGCAGGGGGTAAATAAATGTTAGGGGCAATTTCTATTAATTGCAATTTAGTTCCTGTTGGATCCACTTTGTAAGGATTTTATTATGTTTTATTATAATTATGCCCAGATTTCAATGATGAATAACTTGAGCATATGATGTTCAATCGATGTTATTTCTATTTCATTGCAAAGTTAATTTAATTCTCTTTCATATGGCTTCACTAATTCTCTGATTTGATGAATGATTATTGATTAATTAATTGGAGATGATTTAGATGCTTTTATTTATATTAAATGAAACTTAGCTTTGAATTAATTGTTTGAGTGGGTCTAGATTTCTTTTTGATTATTGCTTAAGTCGAGTAATCAATTCTGGGGCATATTTATGTGTTTATATGAACGTGCTTAGGTAAGCCAATATGTTTACTTTGTCATTGTCTGACTTGCATAAAAAGCAAAAGAAAAAAAATGCATGTTCATTCATCAGTTATCTTGTGATGTATTGTATCGTGTTGCTTTTGACCTATATGATTTATTGATCACTTAACATTAATATTGATGAGTGACTAATTATATTATGGCTCGTGTCCTTGTGTTCAACACTGGACTAACCCAGGTCAAAATTAAAATCGAGAATTCTTCATAGAGATTTTCTCTCGGTTCCGTTGATTGTCCATTGGCATGTGCAACAATGAGAACATATTATTATTGTCAATCGACCATTCATCACATGTCCACAAGAGATACATCATGCATATACATATGAAACTTGTCACATTATGCTCTCAAAAGTACATTTCCCAAGCTCCAGAACCTACTCCACTCTGATTCATCTCCTCTAATACTGGTGGAAGAGACCCACCAAGTTCCCATTTCTCCGTTTTCCCAAGAATTCCATTCCACTCGTCCTTGCACACACGTACATTCTCGGTTACTTTCTAATAGTTGCAGGTATGAGATCTTCAGTGGCAGGAACTTCCTACTATACACTGGTCTAGAGCAACTTTGTCAGATCGTGAGATGATAGGCCCTTTCAGAGGCCCTCAACACTCCTCCTTAATAGGAGCTTCGTGAGGCTATTGAGAAGCTTCTTGGATCTTTACTTAGGGAGGAGAAGCGAGGAGGAGCCCTATAGGAGTCGTCGTTGCCCAGCATCCTCCATCGTGCAAGGAGGAGCGAGGAGGAATCCCTGAGTTACAATTTTTGTCGTATGACCTCAATTTGGGTGTAAACGTACAATCCTAGACGAGCCATGTTTCCATATCCGAACCTACAACTTTGTACAACACCGAGCCACCAACCAAACTTCCAGGTGTAGACATGTGGCCCAAGCCACGTATTTCAGCCCAAGCCTGGAGGGGCACGTGCTGCTCTAGGAAAATTACAGTTCCTCTCTCAACCGTATCTCATTATTGCAGAAATACCCCCATGTAGGGTGTAGTCAATAAATATCTGGGCCAATTTTTATTAATTGCAGTTTAGTTCATATATGATCCTATTTGTAAGGATCTTATTTTGTTTATTATAGTTATGCCCCTTATTTCAATGTTGAATAACTTGAGCATATGATGTCCAATCGATGTGATTTCGATTGCAATGCAAATTTAATTTAATTCTCTTTCGTATGGCTTCATTAATTCTCTATTTAGATGACTGATTATTGATTTATTAATCAGAGATGATTTAGATGCTTTTATCCATATTAAATGAAATTTGGTTTCGAACAAATTGTTGGATAGGATCTAGTTTATATTCTGATTATTTCTTAAGTTGACTAATTATTTCTAGGGAATATTTATGTGTTTATATGCATGTGCTTAGTTAAGTCATTCTGTTCACTTTGCCACTATTATTTAAATTGCATAAAAAAGCAAAAGAAAAAAATGCATGTTCATTCATCAGTTATCTTGTGATGTATTGTATCATGTTGCTTTTGACCTGCATGGTTTATTGATCACTTAACATTAACACTGATGAGCGATTAATTATACTATGGCTCGCATCCTTGTGTTCAACTATGGATTTACCCATGTAAAAATTAAAAACGAGAATTCTTCATAGAGATTTTCTCTTGGTTCTGTTTATTGTCCTTAAGCCCACGCGACAACGAGAACATATTATTATTGTCGATTGACCCTTCATCACATGTCCACAAGAGATACATCATGGATACGTACATATATATATATGGAATTTTTCACATTATGCTCTCAAAAGTACATTTCCCAAGCTCCAGAACCTCTCCCACTCTGATTCATCCCCTCTAATACCGGCGGAAGAGACCCACCAAGTCCCCATTTCTCCGCTTTCCCAAGACTTTCATTTCATTCATCCTTGCACGTACGCACGTTCTTTGTTGCTTTCTAATAGTTGCAGATATGAGATCTTCAATGACAGGAACTTCCAACTGTACTCTGGTCTATAACAATTTCATTGGATTGTGAGAGCTGGTCAACCATTTTATAGGCCCTCAATACTCCTTCTACTCACTAGGAGCTTCGCGAGGCTATTGCGAGGCTTCCTTGATCTTAATTGAGGGAGGAGGAGCCCTGTAGGAGTCACCGAAGCCCAGCCTTCTCCACCGTGCAAGGAGCAAGGAGGAATCCCTGAGTTACAGTTGCCGTCGGATGCACCCGATTTTGACGTAATCCGATGGTCCAAGATGAGCCATGTTTCCTGATCCGAACATGCTTTTGTAGACATCATCGAGCCACCAACCAAAGTTCCAGGTGTAGACATGTGGCCCGAGCTAAGTATTTCAGCAGAGTCTGGAGTCGCACCAGCTCTGCGTGTGCGGCTTTAGCAAAATTACAGTGCCTCCCCCACCTGTTCTCATTATTGACGAAATACCCCCACACAGGGTGTAGTCATTAAATGCAAGGGCTGGATTTATTAATTGCAATTTAGTTCATGTAAAGATCTATTTATAAGGATTTTATTATGTTTTATTACAGTTATGCCCCTGATTTCAACGTTGAATAACTAGAGCATATGATATCCAATCGATGTGATTTCAATTGCATTGCAAAGTTAATTTGATCTCTTTCATATGACTTCATTAATTCTCTGATTTGATTTCTGATTATTGATTAATGAACCAGATATGATTTAGATTCTTTTATTCATATTAAATGAGACTTGTCTATGAATAATTGCTCGGTTGGATCTAGTTTTCATTCTCATTATTACTTAAGTCGGTTGATCAATTCTAGGGCATATTTATGTGTTTATATGCATGTGCTTAGTTAAGTCACTCTGTTCACTTTGTCATTGTTATTTAACTTGCATAAAAAGCAAAAGAAAATATTGCATGTTCATTTATCTATTATCTTATGATGTATTGCATTATGTCGCTTTTGACATATATGATTTACCGATCACTTAACATTAACATTGATGAGTGATTAATTTTATTATGACACTTGTACTTGTTTCAACACTAGCCTTACCCAGGTAAGAATTAAAATCGATAATTCTTCATAGAGATTTTCTCTCGGTTCTGTTGATTGTCAATTGGACCATGCTACAATGAGAACATATTATTATTGCCAATTAACCATTCATCACATGTCAATAAGGGATATATCATGCATATATATGAAACTTGTAACATTATGCTCTCAAAAGTACATTTCCCTAGCTCCAGAACCACTCCCACTCCGATTCGTCTCCTCTGCTTCTGGCGGGAGAGTGCCACCAATCCCCATTTCTCAGCTTTCCTAAGACTTTCATTTCACTCATACTTGCATGATCACAAGTTCGTGGTTGCTTTCTAACACTTGCAGGTATGGGATCTTCAATTGCTGGAACTTCCTATTGTACTTTGGTTTAGAGAAACTTTGTTGGATCATGAGAGGTGATCGATACTTTCAGAGGCCCTCAGAACTCCCTCTCCTCACCAGGAACTTCGCAAGGCTATTGCTAAGCTTCCTGGATTTTTGCTCAGGGAGGAGGATCGAGGAGGAGCCATGTAGGAGTCGTCGGAGCCCATCCTCCTTCGCTGTGCAAGGAGGAATGAGGAGGAAACCCAAGGAGGAATCACTGAGTTACAGTTATCGTCGGATGAGCCCAATTTGGGCGTAATCCGACTTCCTAGACGAGCCACGTTTCCATATCCAAACCTGCATCTATGGACATCATTAAGTCACTAACCAAAGTTGCAGTTGCAGACATGGGGCCCAAGCCACGTATTTCTGCTCGAGCTTGGAGTCGTACGTGCTCTGCGCGTGCGACACTGCGAAAATTATAGTGCCTCCCCACCGATTCTCATTATTGTAGAAATACCCCCGCGTATGGGGTAGTCAATAAATGTCAGGGCTGATTTTTATTAATTGCAATTTAGTTCAAGTAGGGTCCTATTTGTAAGGATTTTATTATGTCTTATTATAGTTATGCCCCTGATTTCAAAGTTGAATAACTTGAGCATATGATGTCCAATCGATGTGATTTCAGTTGCATTGCAAAGTCAATTTAATTCTCTTTTATATATCTTCACTAATTCTCTGATTTGATGAATGATTATTGATTAATTAATCAGAGATAATTTAGATGCTTTTATTCATATTAAATGAAACAAGCTTTGAATTAATTGTTTGATTGGATCCGATTTTCATTATGATTATTGCTTAAGTCGATTGGTCAATT
This sequence comes from Ottelia alismoides, assembly GCA_037367405.1. NCBI lineage: Eukaryota > Viridiplantae > Streptophyta > Magnoliopsida > Alismatales > Hydrocharitaceae > Ottelia > Ottelia alismoides. The sequence continues at coordinate 151,728 of JAZKJV010003832.1, forward strand.
CTAGAGTATATTTATGTGTTTATATGCATGTGCTTAATTAAGTCATTATGTTAACTTTTCCATTATCTTTTAACTTGCATAAAAAGCAAGAGAAAAATGCTTGTTGATTCATTTGTTATCTGGTGATGTATTGTATCATGTTGCTTTTGATCTATATAATTTATTGATCACTTAACATTAACAATGATGAGTGATTAATTATATTATGGCTCGTGTCCTTGTGTTCAAACCTGGAGTTACCCAGGTAAAAATTAAAAACATGACTTCTTCATAGAGATTTTCTCTCGGTTCTGTTGATTGTCCATTGGCCCATGCTACAACGAGAACATATTATTTTGCCAATTGATCATTCGTCACATGTCCACAAGAGATAGAGATACATCATGCATATATCTATGAAACTTGTCACATTATGCTCTCAAAAGTACATTTCCTAAGCTCCAGTACCTCCTCCACTCTGATTCATCTCCTTTATTACTGGCGGAAGAGACCGACCAAGTCCCCATTTCTTCGCTTTCCCAATACTTTCATTTCACTCATCCTTGCACGCACACACGTTCTTGGTTGCTTTCTAACACTTTCTGGTATGAGATATTCAATGGCAGTAACTTCCAACTGCACTCTGGACTAGATCAACTTCGTCGGATCGTGAGAGGTGATCGACCCTTTCAGAGGCCCTCAACACTCCTCCTCACTAGGAGCTTTGCGAGGCTATTGTGAATCTTCCTGATCTTAATTGAGGGAGGAAGAGTGAGGAGGAGCCCTATAGGAGTCGTCGAAGCCCAGCATCCTCCGTCGTGCAAGGAGGAGCGAGGAGGAATCCCTGAGTTACAGTTACCATCGGATGATCCCAATTTGGGCGTAATTTGACGGTCCTAGATGAACCACATTTCCAGATCCGAACCTGCAGCTACGGATAGCACCGAGCCACCAACTGAAGTTCCAGGTGCAGACATGTGGTCCAAGCGAAATACTTTAGCCAGGGCCAGGTGGCGCTCATGCTGTGGTCATGTGGCTCTAGGAAAATTATAATGCCTCCCCCACTGGTTCTCATTATTGCCAGAGTAAATAAATATCGGGGTCAATTTTTCATAATTTCTATTTAGTTCCTGTTGGGTCCCATTTTTAAGGATTTTATTATGTTTTATTATAGTTATGCCTCTAATTTCAATATTGAATAACTTGAGCATATGATGTCCAATCGATGTGATTTCAATTGCATTGTAAAGTTAATTTAATTCTCTTTCATATGGCTTCATTAATTATCCGATTCGATGAATGATTTTTGATTAATTAAGCAGATATGATTTAGATTCTTTTATTCGTATTAAAGTAAACTAGGCTTTGAATTAATTGTTTGATTGGGTCAAGATTGAATTCTAATTATTGCTTAAGTCGATTGATCAATTCTAGAGCATATTTATGTGTTTATATGACTGTGCTCAGTTAACTCATTATGTTCACTTTATCTTTATCATTTAACTTGCATAAAAAAACAAAATAAAAAATGCATGTTTATTCATCTGTTATCTTATGATGTATTGTATCGTGTTGCTTTTGACCTATATGATTTACTAAACACTTAACATTAACATTGATGAGTGCTTGTGTTCAACCCTGGACTAACCCAGGTAAAAATTAAAAGTGAGAATTCTTCATAGTGATTTTCTCTCGATTCTGTTGATTGTCCATTGGCCCATGCTACAATGAGATCATATTATTATTGTCAATTAACCATTCATCACATGTCCACAAGATATACATCATGCATATATATGGAACTTGTCACGTTATGCTCTCAGAAGTACATTTCCCATGCTCCAGAACCTTCCCCACTCCGACTTATCTCCTCTAATCATGGCGGAAGAGACCCACCAAGCCCCCATTTCTCCGTTTTCCAAAGACTTCCATTTCACTCATCCTTACACATACACACGTTCTTGGTTGCTTTATAACACTTGCATATATGAGATCTTCAATGGAAGGAACATCCAATTGTACTCTGGTCTAGAGCAACTTCGTCAGATCGCGAGAAGTGATTGCCTTTTCAAAGGCCCTCAACACTCCTCCTCTCTAGGAGCTTCGCGAGACTATCGCGGAGCTTCTTGGATCTTTACTAATGGAGGATTAGCCTTGTAGGAGTCACCAAAGCCCAGCCTCCTCTGTCGTGCAAGAAGGAGTAAGGAGGAATCCCAAGGTGGAATCCTTAAGTTCAATTACCGTCAGATGTACCAATTTTGATGTAATCTGATGGTCCTACACGAGCCACGTTTCCAGATCCGAACCTGCTGCTATGGACATCATCGAGCCACCAACCAAAGTTCCAGGTGCAGACACGTGGCCCAAGCCATGTATTTCAGCCCGAGTCTGGAGGTAAAACTTCTTTGCGTGTGCGGCTTTGGGAAATTTACAGTGCCTCCCCCACCTGTTCTCATTATTGAAGAAATGCCCCCACACATGTTGTAGTCAATAAATGCAAGGACTAGTTTTTTTAATTGCAATTTAGATCATGTAGGGACCTATTTATAAGTATTTTATTATGTTTATTATAGTTATTCTCCTGATCTCGATGTTGAATAACTTAAGCATATGATGTCCAGTCGATGTGATTTCAGTTGCGTTGCAAAGTTAATTTAATCTCTTTAATATGGCTTCATTAATTCTCCGATTTGATGCATGATTATTTATTAATGAATCAGAGATGATTTATATTCTTTTTTTCATATTAAATTAGACTTGGCTATGAATTAATTGCTCGATTGGATCTAGTTTTCATTCTGATTATTGTTTAAGTCGATTGATCAATTCTAGGGCATATTTATGTGTTTATATGCATGTGCTTAGTTAAGTCATTCTGTTTACTTTGTCATTGTTATTTAGCTTGCATAAAAAGCAAAAGAAAAGATATGCATGTTCATTCATCTATTATCTTATGATTTATTGTATCATGTCACTTTTGACCTATATGATTTATCGATCACTTAACATTAACAATGATGAGTGATTAATTTTATTATGGCACGTGTCCTTGTGTTCAAACCTAGACTTACCCAGGTAAGAATTAAAACCGAGAATTCTTCATAGATATTTTCTCTCGATTCCGTTGATTATCAAATGGACCATGCTACAATGAGAACATATTATTATTGCCAATTGACGATTCATCACATATCAACAAGAGATACATCATGCATATATATATATGAAACTTTTCACATTTTATTCTCAAAGGTACATTTCCCAAGCTCCAGAACAACCCCCTCTCCGATTCATCTCCTCTGCTTTTGGCGGGAGAGACCACCAATCCCCATTTCTCTGTTTCCCCAAGACTTTCATTTCACTCATACATGCACGGACACATGTTCTTGGTTGTTTTCTAACACTTGAAGGTATGAGATCTTCAATTGCTGGAACTTCCAACTGAACTCTGGTCTAGAGTGACTTCGTTGGATCGTGAGAGGTGATTGGTACTTTCAGAGGCCCTCAATGCTCTTTCTCCTCACTAGAAGCTTTGCGAGGCTATTTAATCCTTTACCGTGCTTGGAGGAGCGAGGAGGAATCCCAATGAGGAATCCTTGAGTTACAATTACCATCAGATGAGCCCAATTTGGGCTTAATTCGATTTCCTAGACGAGCCACTTTTCCATATCCAAACCTGCAGCTATGGACAACATCGAGCCCCTAACTGATGTTCCAAGTGCAGACATGTGCCCCAAGACACATATTTCTGCCCGAGCCTTGAGGCGCACATGCTCTGTGCGTGCAGCTCTAGGTAAATTACAGTGCCTCCCCACTGATTCTCATTATTGCAGAAATATACCCATGCAGGGGGGGGGATCCAAAAAATATTAAGGCCGATTTTTATTAATTGCAATTTAGTTCCTGTAGGACCCTATATGTAAGGATTTTATTATGTTTTATTATAGTTTTACCCCTGATTTCAATGTTGAATAACTTGAGCATATGATGTTCAATCGATGTGATTTCGGTTATGTTGCAAAGTTATTTTAATTCTCTTTCATATGGCTCCATGAATTCTCTGATTTGATGTATGATTATTGATTAATTAATTAGAGATGATTTATAAGCTTTTATTCATATTCGGGAATCCAATATAGATTGTGACCTAGATTAAATCTATTCGTTTTTGAATTGCTATACGGGCAATTCCTTCGAAACCCGAGTATATTCTTATATTTTTTGCACATAATTCTTGATACATTCTTGTATTTTTTACCTCTTGGAGATCTACGGAAAAGTTTTTTTGGTTGTGCGAACCAAAAGGAATGATGGCTTTGAGTTGTACCAAGTCTGAAACAAGTGGATTTATTTTTGTCCCATATTTTTTATTATACTATCTTTTTATCCATATGTTATTTTTAAATATGAATCTAATTTTTTAATTTCTATAAAAATTATTGGATCTAGTTTTCATTATGGATATTTCTTAATTCGACTGATCAATTGTAGGGCATATTTCTGTGTTTTTATGCATGTGCTTAGTTAAGTCATTCTATTCACTTTATCATTATCATTTAACATAAATAAAAAGCAAAAGAAAAATGCATGTCCATTCATTTGTTATCTTATGATTTATTGTATCATGTTGCTTTTGACCTATATGGTTTATTGATCACTAACATTAATGTTGATGGGTGATTAATTATATTATGACTCGTGTCCTTATGATTCAACCCTAGATTTACCCAGATAAAAATTAAAAACGAGAATTAATAAAAATTTTCTCTTTGGTTCTGTTGACTGTCCATTGGCTCGTGCTAGAGGGAGAACATATTATTATTGCCAAATGACCATTCACGCATATATATAGGGATATTTACACCCATAACCCTGAGTAGTTTCATAATTACCCCACGAACCCTCGATAATCACGAATTACACCGAAAACCCTGAATAATTGCTCTGTTTTACATACACGACCTTCCGCTACTTTGGTTCACTAACTCAACTAGATGACTGAGTTAATCTAACCAATATGCAATCTCACGGTTGGGATTAAACAAAAATAAAAAAGAAAGAAAAATAAAGAAAGGAGAGGAAAAGGTGGATGACGAGAAGTGAGGGCTTGCGGGCTCCAAACTGGGGTCTGGCAGGCCGGTGGGCATTCCTAGCTTCGAACTGGGTGGGGGAGGGTGTGCAGGTGTAGGCGGAGATGACAGCGGGGGGCTTGGGTTTGGCAGGCGTGGCGTGGCGGGGGGCGGGCTCCGAACTAGAAGGGGACCTGGGGCGGCGCGCGGGTGATGCGGGCGGGGGGTGCGGATGGAGCTCGGCTGCCCGAGGGCGACGTAGGGGGAGTGGGTCGCTGGGGGCGGGGGCGCGGATGGAGCTCACCTGCCCAGGAGGAGGCATGGCTTGGGCTTCGTGCGACAGGGACGAGGCTCACGCGGGGGGGGGCGGGGGGGGGATGCCCAGGAGGATGCGGCGGGGGGAGGGGATGGTGTGTTGCCGAGCTCGACGAGCACTTCGTCCAGGAGGAAATGGTTGCGTAGGCCACCCACGGGGGCGGGCGGGGGCGGGGGGGGGGGGGGGGGGGGGGTCAATGATGGAGCTCGCCTGCTCAAGAGGAGACGGGGGTGGGGGTAGCGGGCGACATGGGGGGTTATTCCAGGAGGGTCGACCTTGGCTGCCAGGAGGAGGCGGGGGTGGGGGGGTAGCGGACGGTGGGGGGAGGGGTGTTGTTCCAGGAGGGTCGAGCTTGCCTGCCTGTTGCCGGTCAGGGGAGGTCGGAGGCCGGCCTTGGCTGACCAGGAGGAGGCGCGGGGGGGGGGGGGGGGGGGGTAGCGGGTGGGTCTTGCAGAGGATGCCTGGAGCTCGTGAGCTGGGGGTCCGGGGCAAGAGATGGAGCTCACGAGCTGGGGGCGGGGCTGGTAGATGGAGCTCACCAGTGCGTGGGAGGGGGTGCTGGAGCTCGTGATCTAGGAGCGGAGGCGCGGGGCAGAGCGGGGACAGGTTGCCGGGGAGACATGATTTTCTTTGATTTAAAGCATGGCATAATATGGTGTGTTTCGAAGGGTAAAATGGTCAACATAAGATTTTTTCCGTCAAAGTTAACGGGTAATCAAGACGGAACTTGACACAGGGTTATGCCATGTAAAGGTTAAGCATTATTTAGGGTCCTGGGTGTAATTCGTTATTATAGAGGGTTTCCGGGGTAATTACGATACTACTCAGGGTTATGTGTGTAAATATCCCATATATATATATATGAAACTTGTCACATTATGCTCTCAAAAGTACATTTACCAAGCTCCAGAACCTCCCCACTCCGATTCATCTCCTCTAATACTGGCAGAAGAGATCCACCAAGTCCCCATTTCTTTATTTTCCCAAGACTTTCAATTCACTCATCCTTGCACGCACACACGTTCTTGGTTTCTTTCTAACACTTGCAGGTACGAGACCTTCAATGACATGAACTTCCAACTGTACTCTGGTCTAGAGCAACTTCGTGGGATCGTGAGAGGTGATCGACCCTTTCAGAGGCCTCAATACTCCTCCTTACAAGGAGCTTCGCAGGGGTATTGTGAAGCTCCCTAGATCTTGACTCAGGAGGAGGAGCGAGGAGGAGCCCTGTAGGAGTCGTCGAAGCCCAGCCTCCTCCGCTGTGTAAGGAGGAGCGTGGAGGAATCCCTGAGTTACAGTTACCTTCGGATGATCCTAATTTGGGCGTAATTCGACGGTCCTAGACGAGCCACGTTTCCATATCCGAACCTGCAACTATGGACAACACCAAGCCACCAACCAAAGTTCCAAGTGCAAACATGTGGCCCAAGCCATGTATTTTAGCCTGAGAATGGAGGCACACATGCTCTGCACGTGTGGCTCTGAGCAAATTATAGTGCCTCCCCCACCGGTTCTCATTATTACAAATATACCCCCATGTAGGGGGTAAATAAATGTCTGGCCCGATTTTTTATTAATTGCAACTTAGTTCCCGTAGGGTCCAGTTTGTAAGGAATTTATTTTGTATTAATATAATTATGCCCCTAATTTCAATGTTGAATAACTTGAGCATATGATGTCCAATCGATGTGATTTCAGTTGCATTGCAAAGTTAATTTAATTCTCTTTCATATGGATTCATTAATTCTCTGATTTGATGAATGATTATTGACTAATTATTCAAAGATGATTTAGTTGTTTCTATTCATATTAAATGAAATTTGGCTTTGAATTAATTGTTTGATTGGATCTAGTTTTCATTCTGATTATTGCTTAAGTCGAGTGGTCAATTCTAGGGCATATTTGTGTGTTTATATGAATGTGCTTAGTTAAGTCATTCTGTTCACTTTGTCCTTATCATTTAACTTGCATAAAAAGCAAAAGAAAAAATGCATGTTCATTCATTTATTATCTTGTGATGTATTGTATCATGTTGCTTTTGACCTATATGATTTATTGATCACTTAACATTAATATTGATGAGTGATTAATTATATTATGGTTCATGTATTTGTGTTCAACCCTGGTCTTACCCAGGTAAAAATTAAAAACAAGAATTCTTCATAGAGATTTTCTCTCGGTTCTGTTGATTGTCCATTGCCCCATGCTACAACGAAAACATATTATTATTGCTAATTTGATCATTCATCACATGTCCACAAGAGATACATCATGCATATATATATACATACACACATATGTGTATACACACACACACATGTGTGTGTGTATAGGTAAAATGGGGATGCCCCTAGGGGGATGTATACACACACACACATGTGTGTGTGTATAGGTAAAATGGGGATGCCCCTAGGGGGAGCTAACTTAGCTCCCCCCGCCCCATTTTCTCCATTTTTTATTTTTTTAATATTTTTCCGTGAATGTTCATCACTATATCCCTATATTATGTCATTTAAATTTCATGTGAAATAGAGACTCCTACGACCTCCATCCAGACAGTCCGTTTTTAACGGTCTCAGGATTTTTTAAATCAACCCTATCTGGATGGAGGTCGTAGCAGTCTCTGTTTCGCATGAAATTTTAATGACATAATATAGGGATATAATAATGAATTTACATGGTTTTTATTTTCAAAAAAAATGTGAAAATGGGGCGGGATGGGGGGGGGGAGGCTAAGTTAGCTCCCTCTAGGGGCATACACATTTTACCCTATATATATAAACACTTGTCACATTATGCTCTTAAAAATACATTGCCCAAGTTCCAGAACCTCCCCACTCTGATTCATCTCCTCTAATACTTGCAGAAGAGACCCACCAAGTCCCCATTTCTCCGCTTTCCCAATACTATCATTTCACTCATCCTTGCACGCACACACGTTCTTGGTTACTTTCGAACACTTGCATGTATGGGATCTTCTATGGCTAGAACTTCCAACTATACTGTGGATGATGAATCTCGTATTCATCACTCTAAATCTCATTTATTAAGCTCAAATCCCTCAAAATAAACAGCATTCTTGCATCTATTCTGCATAATTAGCATTAGTGCATGATTTCATAAGAATTGCATTTTAGCACAAAAATCTAGACAAAATAAGAAGCCAAAAATCCAAGCCAAAAGTGACCTGTAAATAGCCTAACTTCCCAGATTTTTAACTCGTTCACGCTAACTTCGAATGACTCAAAACCACTTCCACTGTGTACATATCACTAACAAGAATAAAGAAAAAATACAAAAAAATAACTAACCCAAATAAGTGGACCAAAAACCCAAACCCTAATTTCAGGATTTTCGGACTAAAACCCTCATATCTCCCTCATCCAGTGTCCGTTTTAATCCTACTCACTTTTGAACTAATGTACATTCAATTACCTTCAAAACAAGACCAAGTTCAAGTGAATCGAAGCTCATATGTGAAAGTTGGGGTTTGGGCCTCTTTTGTACATTGTGTATTTTAGCGATTTTTGACCTAATATTTTATGTACAAATTTTATCAATTAATAAAAATCCAAAAGAATTAGATTAAGGTGTCTTTATTTATCTTTGATTTTACCGTAATTTTTTCGAATTTTTTATCTAATCTAAAAATGACATAAAAATTACAAAACCCAAAAATCATGTACCCCAAAAATTCACTTTGTGCATTTGATCGATTTTGGTTTTAATGTCTTCATAAAAGTTATAGATCTTATCGAGACGAGCAATGTTTGTGAAGAAACTTTTTTGATCCGAGGTCATTTACTATTTATTTTCGATTTTACAAAAGATTTATTTTCTGAATTTTCTGGTGCTGACACGTGGCAGCACCTGGTGCCGCCATGTGTCAGCCATTTTTGGGTTTATTTAAACTCGTTTTTATTAAAAAAATTAAAAAAATAATAAATAAAAAATAAAAAGGACGCACGTGCTTCGCACGTGCCTCCAAGGCACGTGCTCCGCACGTGTGCCCCCAAGCCTCCAGCCGCCACGTGGCTCTATCTCGGCCGTCCGATCTCGGCCGATCGGATGGCCGCTGGCTCGTCTTCCACCTCGCGCCCCTTTCCCAAATCCTGCGTCGCCCACCGCGAATATCGCCGCTGCCCGTGATTTGCGCCACAAATCGGCCGCCGCCTCCATCACCAATCTCCCCGATCCAGTCAAATCTCCAATCCCGATCTCCTTCCTCTTCGACGCACCATCTCCAAACCTATTTAAGAAACCACCCCCGCCAGCCCTCGATTAATCCACCGTCTGCACTAAATCCAAGGAGGAGGTCGGTGGTGACAACCCGACCCCCATCTTCTTCAACCTCAGCGAGATCCGAGGACCTCCCGTGATTCCCGACCCTCGTTGCAGGAGCAGCTCCACCACCGCCTTGCTGCCACGCTCCGGCCTTCATCGCCGTTGAGCCCGCTACTCATCGCCCCGTCTCCTCCATCTCCATCTCCTCCAGAGCCACTAATCCGCCAATCACCTCCGCAATGTATCTTCATCGAGCTTTGCCTTCGTCATCGACAACCCCGCCGTCTTCTTCGCAACTCCAGAAGCTTGAGGCTCCTCCGCGCTTTGACACCGTTGAACCATCATCTTCGCGCGTCCACCGGAGCCAGTGCACTCCTCCGCCTCGCTCGATCCACCGCAGCAAAGGTCCTGCTTCGCTGTCAACGCCGACGACCTCACCCTCGCACCGCCTTCGACCACTCTGCCTCAGGCCGGCACAGAGGCCGAGACCCCTGCCACGTGCGCGACACGTGAGGGCGGGGGGACGTCATCAACTCAGGTCATCCCCAGGGGTCACGTGATCTGCACGTGACCTGCTGGGTCAAGTATATCAACGCCCCTGGAGTCCCCCCTTATCACGCCAAAGCCCCGGTCACGTGTTGCGCACGTGACCTCTGGGTAATTTGCTGAAGAGTCCTCCGCAGTTTCTCCTATTTGCGCCTCAATCCAACAAGTTCAAGAGCACGTGCACATCATGTGACTTCTTGGAAAAATTTCAGAAGACCCCTGATAGTTCTTGGTAATTACACAAAGCCCCCCATTTGCATTTTATATTTATTTACATATTGCAGACATACCCCTGTGTTCCCCTGTGATTCTAGACCTTTTCTCTACATTATTTTATTAATCCAAAAATAGCATGATGTTTGTTAATTAATTCTCTACATTAGGACATATTGTGGACATTTTTGTGATGGATGGTTAATTAATAAATAATTGTTTTGTGGGAATTTGCATATTTTACCCATTTCTTGCTTTGAAATTCATAGTTGATTAACCATTGCTCTAAAAATCCCCAAAAAATCACTTCTGGTAGAATTAATTGTGCTTAACATTGTTCCCAAAAAGATTTGCATTGCATGCATACTTTGCTCTGTAAAAATCATTTTGCATATTTTAGTATTTAATTTTTAATAGGTATTAGACCCCACATTTTCAAGGTTTAGGATTTTTCTGAGATTCATCACCTAGTGATAGATCTTAGATAATTTTATTTCTTGGAAATAAGTAGGTTTAATATTTATTATAATTAAATATTAAAAATCATTTTGTTTGCATTTAAAAATCCAAAAAAGTTCATATTGCATCCAAAAATTCCAAAAAAATTACAGTGCCTACATTTCATCGTATTTTACATTGTGGCCAAGTTTCATATTTTTTGTACATCATTTGAACGTAATTTACATTTTAGTCCTTAAAATAGGTCGAATTTGCTTTCCGCATCCTTTATTGCATTAAAAATAATAAAAAAATATCCGCCTCAAAAACCGTGAACAAACTTTGATAGACATAACTCTAGGTTGTTCCTTCGCCTCCTTGTGATCGACCTTGGGACTTGCCCGAGTAAAATAAACATAAAACCACATGATTGAAAATTGAACATATTATTTGTGGTTATTTTCTTGACCGATTCCGATTGCCGCCTACAACGCACGATTAATCATTCTTTAAGCCAAACGATAAAAACATCATTCTTAACTTGGCATTTTCAGACTCGTTAGATGCGCCGTTGCCGGGGAGGCAAACAACTTAGATTTTTGTCTTAAAATTTTTTCGTTCGGTTTTCCGCATTCGGGTAGTCTGACCCCCGAATTTTCCATTGTAAATTTCATTTTTTTCCTGCAATTTATTTTCAGCATTTATTTTTCATATATTTTTGAGTCACTCTTTTACATTATCTCTCTTATTTTTCTTGTGAGGTACCCAGTACGTGGAGCGATTTTTCAAGAACCAACGTAACTTCACCGACTTCCGCGAAAGCCGCAATTAAAATTAAGATCGAGTCGAGTCGTGAGAGAGCATAGAGTCTAGGATTTTATTTCTGCAAATTTTAATTCCTGTAATTAATTGCTCATTTATACCGGTGTCCGTTTGGACTCTTGCGTGTGTAGTAAAACCTCTAACTTTATTCTGTGGTGTGTCGTGGCCTGTTTCACTCTCTGGTGAGGGTGGGGACCGACTTGAGCGGCGAATAGGATAGACCTGCACATACGGCTCTCAGAGAAATTTAATTTTTGATTGTGCTCGTAGGATTAAGCCACACTACACTGTTAATCGAGATGCACATAGACCATTCAATTTAGCCAAAATTTAACTCATTTCTTCCCCGCTAATAGAACTTTCTGCTTAGGTGCGGTTTTTCATCGGCTTGCATTCATTTAGAATAAATTTTAAATTTCTGTCTAGCATCCCACATGAAGATTACGAGGATTCACTGTAAGTCTTCTAATTGAGCATACATCATTATTTTTCGCGTGCATCGGCTTTTCCCGAATTTCTCCCTCTTGTTTTGTCACATAATTCTAAAAGTAAATTGGGACTGAACGGTAGACGTGCATTTTAGCTTACTTAATTCTTCAGTGATCACCTATTTAAAATTGGGACTGCTAAATATAGCCGATTTCAAAATAACGCATAAAAATCAAGAATTTTTGCGGGAGAGCAACCTCGACCTTGGATTATTTTATTTTTTCTGAGTGAGCGAGAGACGACACTTAAGGCTAGAGCCAAAATCCAGATTTTCATATTGACTACTGATTCTGCCAAAAACGATTAGCTACTTCTCAGTGAGGATCTACGGGTAGCCGGTAAAATGGTCCGGATTTCCTTAGCAGAGTGGGTGGTTTAGAGGACACTGCGTAAGGCTCCGTCCTCAAGTAACGCGGGTAGCCGCTCTACGGTCCGTACTTACACCCATAATGGCTGAAAGTAGGTGCAACTAATCGTAAGAATTCAGGCCACTCATTACGAAAATTTCTGGCACCTAACAGCTCGCTTAATCATTTTCCAAGATTGTCTTATCACCAATTAAAATTGAAAAGATAATAGCCGAACTCTTACAACTTCATTGTGTGAGTTGGTGAACCTGGGGTTTGATTCGTGTTTGTATTGGTGTGCGTGAATCGATATCAAAGATCAATAGCCCGCACATTTGATAAATTTTCTATCCCATACAATCATCTCTCTCATCTCTTGATTTCATTCTCACCATGGAACTTTTAACCAAAAACATTTGTAGATCCAACCCATCATTTCTTACAAAAATGACCGAATATCACTATGAAAATAAATCTGTCTCGGTTTGGCCCAAATCAACTACATCCTCTTCTTTCAATAATCCTCCAACATTTGCGGGAAACTTTCACCCGACTTTGCCCCCCTCATTAAATCCTTTCTCAAATCATCTGATCACACATGACCACCTATCATCTTGGACTGAACCATCTCATTCTCAGTTTCTCGCCAATAAAACATTTCAAGATCAAAATTCCTTCAAGTCTCATGACCGGCAGAGAAACCAAACCCATATGGAAAGACACACACTTAATGATCATCAACGTTGGATTGACAACGACAGACCCCTCGTCAGACATGATACTCATATAGAGGACTAGATTGATCTCCTAGACACACATAAACCCTGTATGCTGACTCCACCATATCAAAATCTGACCAATCATGATCAAAGGACTGAACTCTACTCAGATAAAATACGCATGCCTGTACCATATGAGCAGCCTCCTTCCATAATTTTTGAGGAGAAATTTTCAGAAAATAATCATATAATGGATATTCCAAGAAACTCTCCTCTCTGCATGTACAGAAAAATGGAAGATGAAATCATTAAACAAAACCGAGTGCTCCCATGATTGATCATAAACAGAATTTTGGGGATGATATTTCGAGGATAAAAACCAGATTCGAATTGATGGAGGATAGATTTCAAAAATTTGCCAACCGAGTAATCTCACTCTATGGTGGCTCAGATACAAAAATGAATGAGGAAAGGATTGGATCTCATGATGAAAATTTTGAGGATATTCAAAGACCTAGGGATGATTTTGACATCAATACTTCTGCTCATTATTCCCCTAGAAATGATTATGCCCCTAACTCTTACTCTGAATATCAAGGCCCCTTCTCATCTATGGAAGACACCACATCACCACACCACACAGAAAATACCAAAAAAAATGAAAAATTTGAAAACTACAAAAAAATTGAAAATTCAGAAAATTTCATAAAAATTGAGACTGAAGAAGATATGAAGAATTTGGATCCTGCTGTACGGGAAGCACTGGAAAAACGATTGATTTTTGAACTTCCCTTTATAAAGGCCATTGAACACTTCTCTGACCTTAAAATTTTTTTATTGGACAAATTAGTGACCAAAAAGTCGGGAAGGATTAGAACAAAAATTGAAAGACATATCTTGTCAATGGCCTCCTCCTTGGTGTTGAGGAGAAAAATCAAAAGCCGCATAGTGAAGCGGTTGCCCAGATTTGACTGTGAAATCAAAGACACAATTTTCACCCATGCTCGGATTGATGATGATACACCGATCAATATCCTCCCGACCTCTGTGTTTCACGAACTTAAACTCGGACCAATCAGGAAAATACGAGAGATTGTTCAATTGGAGGACCGATCAATAAAGCGGCCGAGAGGAATCATTTTTGTCATCATGATATTCCAAGATGCTCCACTCAAAATGGAATTCACGATCATTGATATTGAGCATCAAGGAGAATTCACCCAGTCTCCAATTATTCTCAGAAAGCCATTCTTAGCATTGTCTAAGGCAATTATCAATTGTGAGACCCGGGAAATCAATTTCACGGCATTGGAAGCACTTAGATCTGATACAGTCTTTGAGGAACCACGATTTTCTGAGGCAACTCACAAAGTCCCCGACAACCGTAACTATAGAACGGTAGAAGAGCCCTACCCCGCTGCTACACCTAAGATTGCGTTTGTTTATGAGACTATTGGTTTAGAAACTCTCCCCAGTGTTTCAATTCCTGCAGATCTCAAAATAGACAAATCCTTCTACTACGATCCTGAGACATATGCATGGTCGCACTCAGGGGCAACCTACTCTGATTATCTTGACCAAATCCCCCCAAATCGGGAGTGCACCAACATTCAGGAGACAAAGAATGAACACGTAGCCCGAACATAGACCAAGGAGAATGATTCCAATGGCTATTCATCTGGATACTCAAGTGAACCGACATCTTCACGAAATAAGAAAAAGAGAGTCACCTTTAACCTTTCGGAAGAGGAATCAGTTGATGATCCCTCATCAGGTCCGGAAAAGGTAATCTACATGAGTGAAGTCTGTTCGGCAACTCTAAAGCCATATCTTCGCAAGGATCCAAAATTCGATTCTCGTTGGACAACTCCCATTCCTAATTATTACTCATCCAAAGCTGATGCTCCTACCTTCCACAAGTACCCTGGAATTATTTCTTATGAACTGACTGAGACCGGAGCATCTGAATATTCATCTGAGGATAAACCGAGTGATCATAAAAGGAACGAATCTTGAGGAAACAATTGAAGAAACAAAAAGACATGAATATCTGGAGTATGCCCAATTTCAAATACTATTCCTCTAAGGATAATTCCGATGATGGATATCTTTCATCTGACTCAAACACTTCGTCCACTATCCATCATGACTTTTCTGAGGATGACACTGATAATAGTTGGGAATCATATGCTTCATCTCCAACTCATTACGATCTCCCACCGTTGGCTCACAAGAAGATTAGCCGAAAACCGCCTTAATCATCGGCTACCCACGCTCCCTCCCGACCACATCGGTCTCCTTGTACAACTTCTTCCTCTACTTAGGACAAGGCCTAAGTATAGAGGGGGACCGATGCCATCTGTGTATTCCATTTTCCCCATCATAATCCTCCAGATCGCCTCACTTTCACCCTTCTTCTATACTTAGGCTGACCAGAGCCTAAGTATAGGGGGAACCGATGCCCACCTGTATATACTCTCCTCATTCACATACCCCGACCGCTTCATTTTTTTCTTTTCCACTCTTTTTCTATACTTAGACTATTCACAGTCTAAGTATAGGGGGGCGATTCTGTATATCTTGTTCTTTTTCCGTTTTCACTCTCTTACGCTTAGCCCGAGCTATGTCTTCTTTACGCTTCTTGTGCTCTGAGGACACATCACTTGCTAAGTATAGGGGGGTCTGTATATATACTATGTATATATTTTAGCCATACCTCGTACTTTCGCGTAAGTCTATATGTATTTACGGGGTGGGTAATTAACAAAAAAAGAAAAAAAACAACAAAAACAAAAAAAATATTTTGCCACTAACACTGACTGTACCCAAAATTTTTGAAAAAAAGACTTCATATTCATTTTTTGCATAAAAAACAAACAACAAAAATCCTTTGCATAAAAAAATTCAAAAAAAAAAGAGAAAAAAATGTGTCTGCATTTCACACACCTGCACTTCATCCAGCATCGCATTTGCATATGTGAAAAGTCTTTGGGTTCTGAACCGAGTTATGAGCCGAAACCGAGAGTGGTCTGGACTTGACCTTAATCAACCTAATTTTCAGAGGAACTTCATCGAGAAATAGGATTTTAGAAACTTCAGGTCGTTGACTTAATTCTTTGAGTTCCACATGACAATGTGCAGCGTTTGACTCTTAGTGTCTAACCTGGTCTCTTCATTCTGGGTACAACTCTGGAATAGGGAATTAATTTGTACTCTCGCACTATGCACTTAGCTCAACTCAGATGGGATGTTGGAAGACTGTGTGAGTTTCTTTTCTGGTAGCGTAGAAATCTAAAGACCAGAGTACGTGTTGAAATAAAGCTTCGAAGAAGGGATGGACGGCTGGGCACAATTTTTTCTAAGACCCCAAAAAATGTACGGAAACAAAAAGATTCTATATCCGTAGGGGCACAACAAGATCCAAGCAGAACCACCAAAAATTCCAAATACAAAGAAGCAACTACCAAATAAAATCTGACCAAAAGGGTCCAAGCTTCAAGAAACCTGCAGATCTTGGTGGAGACTCGGCTACACTAGCCATCTTCACAAGGAGAGGTGACTACACTGGCCACCCTCCAGTTCTTTTCCCCTTCTTCTATCTTCTCTCCCAATTCGATTGTGAACACAGCGTGGCAGACCTTAGAAGGAAATAGACCTGACTCCCTGAGGACGAAAAACTGGAGAGGAGGCTTGCGCGGTGGTCCGACATTCTGGATGGGAAGAGCTAAAACCTTTCACACACATGAGTCGGTTATTCAATGTTCATAGGGTATACTTTGGGAAGAGGATCGATCTAAGATGACTTTTGAGCCGAAAATGTAGCAATGATGTGCAGAACTTGAGGGCTGTTGATTTTAAAATTCTAAGTCTCACAGAAGCTCCGACATACAAATAATCCAAAGGTTGAGTTTGGGTTCACTTTCACCTTCAGCTCATGGTCTTGGTATGGAACCCAATCTCATTTCACCTCATGGCATTTGTTTTTGATGCTCAGGAACGAGCAGGGTTTAAGTATAGGGGGATGATGAATCTCGTATTCATCACTCTAAATCTCATTTATTAAGCTCAAATCCCTCAAAATCAACAACATTCTTGCATCTATTCTGCATAATTAGCATTAGTGCATGATTTCATAAGAATTGCATTTTAGCACAAAAATCTGCACAAAATAAGAAGCCAAAAATCCAAGCCAAAAGTGACATGTAAATAGCCTAACTTCCCAGATTTTTAACTCGTTCATGCTAACTCCGAATGACTCAAAACAACTTCTACTGTGTACATATCACTAACAAGAATAAAGGAAAAATACAAAAAATAACTAACCCAAATAAGTGGACCAAAAACCCAAACCCTAATTTCAGGATTTTCAGACTAAAACCCTCATATCTCCCTCATCCAGTGTCCGTTTTAATCCTACTCACTTTTGAACTAATGTACATTCAATTACTTCAAAACAAGACCAAGTTCAAGTGAATCGGAGCTCATATGTGAAAGTTGGGTTTTAGGCCTCTTTTGTACATTGTGTATTTTAGCGATTTTTGACCTAATATTTTATGTACATATTTTATCAATTAATAAAAATACAAAAAAATAGATTAAGGTGTCTTTATTTATCTTTGATTTTATCGTAATTTTTCCGATTTTTTATCTAATCTAAAAATGACATAAAAATTACAAAACCCAAAAATAATGGTATTCTATGTACATGGGATACCCCAAAAATTCACTTTGTGCATTTTATCGATTTTGGTTTTGATGTCTTCATAAAAGTTGTAGATCTCATCGAGACGAGCAATTTTCGTGAAGAAACTTTTTTGATACGAGGTCATTTACTATTTATTTTCGATTTTACAAAAAATTTATTTTCCGAATTTTCTGGTGTTAACACGTGGCAGCACCTGGTGTTGCCACGTGGCAGCCATTTTTGGGTTTATTTTAACTCGTTTTTATTAAAAAAATTAAAAAATTTAAAAAAAATAAAAAAATAAATAAAAAGGACGCACGTGCGTCGCACGTGCCTCCAAGGCACGTGCTCCGCACGTGCGCCCCCAAGCCTCCAGCCGCCACGTGGCTCAATCTCGGTCGTCCGATCTCGGCCGATCGGATGGCCGTTGGCTCGTCTTCAACCTCGCGCCCCCCTTTCCCAAATTTTTCGCCGCCCGTGATTTGCTCCATGAATCGGCCGCCGCCTCCATCACCGATCTCCCTGATCCAATCAAATCTCCAATCCCGATCTCCTTCCTCTTCGACGCACCATCTCCAAACCTATTTAAGAAACCATCACCGCCATCCCTCGATTCATCCGTCGTCTGCACTAAATCCAAGGAGGAGATCGGTGGTGACAGCCCGACCCCCTCTTCTTCAACCTCGTCGAGATCTGAGGACCTCCCCGGCCCTCGTTGCAGGAGCAGCTCCACCGCCGCCTTGCTGCCACGCTCCGGCCTTCGTCGCCGTTGAGCCTGCTACTCATCGCCCCGTCTCCGCCATCTCCATCTCCTCCAGAGCCACTACTTTGCCAATCACCTCCGCAACGTATCTTCATCGAGCTTCGCCTTCGTCATCGACAACCCCGCCGTCTTCTTCGCAACTCCAGAAGCTTGAGGCTCCTCCGCACTTCGACGCCGTTGAGCCATCATCTTTGCGCGTCCACCGGAGCTAGTGCCCTCCTCCGCCTCGCTCGATCCACCGCAGCAGAGGTCTTGCTTCGCCATCAATGCCGATAACCTCACCCTCGCACCGCCTTCGACCACTCCGCCTCAGGTCGGCACAGAGGCCGAGACCCCTGCCACGTGCGCGGCACGTGAGGGCGGGGGGACGTCATCAACTCACGTCATCTCCAGGGGTCACGTGATATGCACCTGACCCGCTGGGTCAAGTATATCAACGCCCCTGGAGTCCCCCCTTATCACGCCAAAGCCCCGGTCACGTGCTGCATACGTGACCTCTGGGTAATTTGCTAAAGAGTCCCCCCGCAGTTTCTCCTCTTTGCGCCTCAATCCAGCAAGTTCAAGAGCACGTGCACATCACGTGACTTCTTGGAAAAATTTCAGAAGACCCCCGATAGTTCTTGGTAATTACACAAAGCCCCCCATTTGCATTTTATATTTATTTTCATATTGCATACATACCCCTGTGTTCCCTTGTGATTCTAGACCTTTTCTCTACATTATTTTATTAATCCAAAAATAGTATGATGTTTGTTAATTAATTCTCTACATTAGGACATATTGTGGACATTTTTGTGATGGATGGTTAATTAATAAATAATTGTTTTGTGGGAATTTGCATATTTTACCCATTTCTTGCTCTGAAATTCATAGTTGATTAACCATTGCTCTAAAAATCCCCGAAAATTCACTTCTAGTAGAATTATTTGTGCTTAACATTGTGCCCAAAAAGATTTGCATTTGCATGCGTACTTTGCTCTGTAAAAATCATTTTGCATATTTTAGTATTTAATTTTAATAGGTATTAGACCCTACATTTTCAAGGTTTAGGATTTTTCTGAGATTCATCACCTAGTGATAGATCTTAGATAATTTTATTTCTTGGAAATAAGTAGGTTTAATATTTATTATAATTAAATATTAAAAATCATTTTGTTTGCATTTAAAAATCCAAAAAAAAGTTCATATACATCCAAAAATTCCAAAAAAATTACAGTGCCTACATTTCATCGTATTTTACATGTGGCCAAGTTTCATATTTTTCGGACATCATTTGAACGTAATTTACATTTTAGTCCCTAAAATAGGTCGAATTTGCATTTCGCATCCTTTATTGCATTAAAAATAACAAAAAAATATCTGCCTCGAAAACCGTGAACGAACTTTGATAGACATAACTCTAGGTTGTTCCTTTGCCTCCTTGTGACGACCTTGGGACTTACCCAAGTAAAATAAACATAAAACCACACGATTGAAAATTGAACATATTATTTGTGGTTATTTTCTTGACCGATTCCGATTGCCACCTACAACGCACGATTAATCATTCTTTAAGACAAACGATAAAAACATCATTCTTAACTTGGCATTTTCGGACTCGTCAGTGGTCTAGAGCAACTTTGTTGAATCGTGAGAGGTGATTGGCCCTTTCAGGGCCCCTCATCACGCATCCTCACTAGGAGCTTCGCGAAGCTATTGCGAATCTTCCTGGATGTTTACTCATGTAGGAGGAGCGAGGAGGAGCCCTATAGTAGTCACTCGAGCCCAACCTCCTTTGTGTGTAAGAAGGAGTGAGTAGGAATCCCAAAGAGGAATCCCTAAGTTAAAGTTACCATCAAATGAGCCCAATTTTGATGTAATCTGGCGGTCTTAGACGAGCCACGTTTTCAGATTCGAAGCTGCTGCTATGGACAACATCGAGCAACCAACCGAAGTTCCAGGCGCAGACATGTGGCCCAAGCCATGTATTTCAGACTGAGTCTGGAGTCTCACCTACTCTGCACGTGCAACTCTGGGAAAATTATAGTGCCTCCCCTACCGGTTCTCATTATTGAAGAAATAACCCCACACAGTGGGTAGTCAATAAATACAGGCTAATTTTTATTAATTGCAATTTAGTCTCTATAGGGACATATTTGTAAGGATTTATTATGTTTTATTACAGTTATGTCCATAATTTTAATGTTGAATGACTTAAGCATATGATGTCAATTCAAAGCGATTTCAGTTGTATTGCAAAGTTAATTTAATCTCTTTCATGTGGCTCCATTAATTCTCTGATTTGATGTCTGATTATTGATTAATTAATCAGAGATGATTTAGATGCTTTTATTCATATTAATTGAAACTTGGCTTTGAATTAAATGATCGATTGGATCTAGTTTTCGTTCTTATTAAGCTTAAGTCGACGGATCAATTCTTGGGCATATTTATGTTTTTATAACAAAGGAATCCTTGACTTACAGTTACTTTCGAATGAGCTCAATTTGGGTGAAATCCAACGGTCCTAGATGATTCACATTTCCATATCAGAACCTATAGCTATGGATAGCATCGAGCCACCAACCGAAGTTCCAGGTGCAGACATGTGCCACAAGCCTTGTATTTCAGCTCGAGCCCGGAGGTGCATGTGTATTGCGCGCGCGTCTCTAAGAAAATTACATTGCTTCCCCCAAGATTCTCATTATTGAAGAAATACCCCCACGTAGGTTGTAGTCTATAAATGTTAGGGCTGATTTTTATTAATTACAGTTTAGTTCCTGCAGGGTCCTATTTGTAAGGATTTTATTATGTTTTATTATAGTTATACCCTTGATTTCAATGTTGAATAGCCTGAGCATATGCTACCAAATCAAAGTTATTTTAGTTGCATTGCAAAGTAAATTTAATTCTCTTTCATATGGCTTTATTATTTCTCTGATTTGATGCATGATTATTGGTTAATGAATCAAAGATGATTTAGATGTTTATATTCATATTAGATGAAACATGCCTTTGAATTAATTGCTCGAATGGATCTAGTTTTCATACTGATTATTGCTTAAGTCGACTAATCAATTCTAGGGCATATTTATGTGTTTATATGCATGTGTTTAGTTAAGTTATTCTGTTCACTTTGTCACTATTATTTAACATGCATAAAAAGCAAAATTTTAAAAAGGCATGTTCATTCATTTGTTATCTTGCGATGCATTGTATCGTGTTGCTTTTGACCTATATGATTTATCGATCACTTAACATTAACATTGAAGTGTGATTATTTTTATTGTGGCTCATGTCCTTGTGTTCATCCCTAGACTTACCTAGGTAAAAATTAAAACTGTGAATTCTTCATAGAGATTTTCTCTCGATTTTGTTGATTGTCAATTGGCTCGTGTTACAATGATAACATATTATTACTGCCCATTGACCATGCATAGCATGCCCACAAGAGATACGTCATGCATATATATATATGAGACTTGTCACATTATGCTATCAAAAGTACATTTCTCGAGCTCAAGATCCTCCCCCACTCCGATTCATCTCCTCTGCTACTGGTAGAAGAGACCCTCCAAGTCCCCATTTCTTTGCTTTCCCACGACTTTCATTTCACTCATCCTTTCACACACATATTCTCGGTTGCTTTCTAACCCTTGTTGGTATGAGATCTTTAATGGCTGGAACTTCTAACAGTACTCTGATATAGAGAAACTTTGTCAAATCGTAAGAGGTGATCGGCCCTTTCAGAGGACCTCGACACTCCTTCTCCTCACTGGGAGATTTACGAGGTTATTGTGAAGCTTCCTGGATCTTTACTCAGGGAGGAGGTGCGAGTAGGAGCCCTGCAAGAGTCGTCAGAGCCTAGCCTCCTTCGTCGTGCAAGGATAAGCGAGGTGGAATCCCAAGAGGAATCCCTGAGTTATAGATACCATTAGATGAGCACAATTTAGGCATAATTCGACAGTCCTAGACGACCCACGTTTCCAAATCCGAACTTGCAGCTATGGACAACACCGAGCCACCAACAGGAGTTCCAGGTGCAGACACGTGGCCCTCAACGTATTTTAGCCCGTGCCTGGAGTCGCACGGGCTCTACATGTGTGTCTCTGGGAAAATTGCAATGCCTCCCCCACCAGTTCTCATTATTGCACAAATACCCCAACGTAGGGGTTTGTCAATATATGCCAGGACTGATTTTTATTAATTGCAATTTAGTCCCTTTAAGGACCTATTTGTAAGTATTTTATTTTGTTTTAGTACAATTATACCCCCAATTTCAATGGTAGATTACTTGAGCATATGATGTCCAATCGATGTGATTTCAGTTGCATTGCAAAGTTAATTTAATTATCTTTCATATGGTTTCATTAATTATCTGATTTGGAGCATTATTGATTAATTAATCTTAGAATATTTAGATAATTTTATTCATATTAAATACAACTTATTTTTGAACTAATTATTAATTGGATCTTGTTTTCATTCTGATTATTGCTTAAGTTGATTGATCAATTCTAGGGCATATTTAAGTGTTTATATGCATGTTCTTAGTTAAGTCATTCTGTTCACTTTGTCATTATTATTTAACTTGCATAAAAAGAAAAAGGAAAAAATGCATGTTCATTCATCTGTCATCTTGTGATGTATTGTATCATGTCGCTTTTGACCTATATGATTTATAGATCTCTTAACATTAACATTGATGAGTGGTTAATTATATCATGTATTGTATCCTTGTGTTCAACCCTGGACTTACTCAGATAAAAATTAAAATCGAGAATTCTTCATGGAGATTTTCTCTTGGTTATGTTAATTGTCAATTGGCTCGTGCTACAACAAGAACATATTATTATTGTTAATTGACCATTTATCACATGTCCACAAGAGATACATCATGCATATATATATATGGGGGCCTTTCAAATAGGATGCATCCTTCCTGACTTAAGGAGGGCCACCATCTTTTTGTAGAAAATACGAGCACTTTAATAGAATGTGTATACAGTTTGTATTATAACTGCACATTATAAATACAAAACCACATACAAAACTGCATATTATAATACAAACATTAAAACTGCACATTGTAATACAATATGTATACGTATTCTACTAAACTCGTCATGTTTTCTAATAAAAGGGGCTGGCCTTCCTGAACTCAGGAAGGACCAAGTTCTATTTGAAAGGAATCCTATATATATATATATATGAAACTTGTCACATTATGCTCTCAAAAGTATATTTCTTTATAATATATCAACAAAAGTAAAAGTTGTAAGCAAAAGCAAACTAAAAAAAGAGTAATGCACCCTGTCTGGTGCAAGTCGGTCGGTAGAAGCTCTAAAAACACGACCGCTACTATTGTGGCTGCTCAAGAACACTTGTTGAATTCACACTAAGGTAACTTTATCATCAGTTACTTAGAAATGATTTTAACACTAACCACAAGTGTAAGGTAAGCAAGGAGGGTGTAAAATTTCAAGGTGTTCACTCGTGCCCCATGACACAACCTTTTATAATGCTTACATTGTAAAGCCATGAAATTGGCATCTCTCGGATCCTATATCATAAGATCCGGCTCGTCAAGAGAAAACCAACGGAATTTGTTTCGTGTGAATCAAACTTCGTTTCGATTTATTATGATTTTCGGAAGAAAGAGAAGTAAGGAGGATTACGACGTCATTAATCCATAATGACTGTCATGAAGACTAATTAAGCATGATTAAAGAAACTAATGACGGATTGAAAACTACTAATGATCATTAGAAAACACTAATCAACAGTTAGCAAAAGATAAACGTAAGTCGCGAAAGTTAAATCGTGATAAGTGAAAGTTAATTACGATTAGTGTTAATTAAGCGTCATTAGCGAATCTAGAGTCGTCTGGAATGTTCTAACTTAAGCTTTAAGTTACGGATAAGCTTTGACCAAAACCATGGGCTAAAACCATGGGCCTCTAACTACGGTTAAGGGCTAATCTATGGGTTACTAACCATGGTTAGCGTTTTTCTAGAGCCTATAAATACCCCATACCCATTCATTCCACCACCACCACCACCCCAAGGGCTAGGGATGATAGGTCGGGAGGAGGAGCGAGAGGCGGGGAAAGAGCGCTAGCGAAGCGCTGCCGGAAGAACGAGAAGGAGGAAGGTATGATCCTCTCTTAGTTTGATTCGTAAACTAGGCTTTCAATTCATCCTCTTTTCTTTCAAGTTTTTTTCTTGATTCATCTTTCTTTCCGTATCGTTTTCTGTTGTAGTTCGAGGAGAAATCTGTGTAACACCCTACTTAGGTGCGGGCGGCTATGCATATCCGTGAACCCTGTGATTCATCACACATTCACTCACTCACCTAAGACGCGTGGTGTCTACCGATTCTCCATTACTTATTGCTCTTTCTTTTCCGCTTTTATAGTTATTTTGATGGAGAAATCTGTGTAATACCCTACTTAGGTGCGGGCGGCTACGCATGTCAATGAACCCAGTGATTCGTCACACATTCACTCACCTAAGACGTGTGGTGTCTACCGATTCTCCATCGCTTGCAGTTTGATTATTTTCTTTCTGTTTCACTGTTGTTTTCCTCTCGATTGATTTTATAAGGGGAAACTCTGCCAAAATTTTCTGAGAAATGTGTCCCGATATAAGGGTAAACTCTGACGAAATTTTCATAGAAATATCACCCCATATAAGGAGAAGCTCTGCTGAAATTTCAAGAGAAAATATGCTCTTCGCGTTCTTCGTGTGTTCTTCGCATTCTTCGTGTTCTTCGTTCGTTCTTTGCGTTCTTGGCACGTTCTTAGCGTTTTTGATACGAGAATGGAATTCGATCATTTCAGGAGCCTTAAATTGTCCTTTCTGAAAACGAAACATGATAAAGCACTGCATATACGAGAGAGAGAGCTTGATTAGGTAACAAAATCCTTCCTTTTGTTGTTGGGTTTTCATATGAGATCATTGAAATTTCTAATTTTATGTTCTTTGCTATAAAGAACCCTAATTTGGCTATTTTTGAGAAAATATGAAAAGTTGCTTTGTGATTTCAACTAAAATAAGGTCTAAGCATCAAATTGATGTAGTGGCTTGGAAAGTTAGGGTTTGGAAGTTAAAATGAGCATAATTATGAGTATATAAATATATGAATTAATAAATGTGAAAGTCTATATTCAGTAATTTATGGTTATGCAAATATAAGGCTGGATTGAGGAATTACATCATGGAAATTGATATTTGTTGGTTTGGATCATGAAAAAGATCATGTGTTACGTTAAGAAATGACTGGGAGTAGAACTACTGGTCGGGCATGCAACCTGTAGGTTTGTCGGAAGGAACCCGTATTGGTGTGACCCTACCTAGGTGGTACACGGTTGTCTTGTTTTGATAAGTGCAGGCGAAATGAATGATTTACAATGCATGGTACCGGGTGCCAATATATTCGGGTTGAACGACGGAAGATGTGGTCGTGCCATGTGGAGGCACGGGTGGTTCAATAGCGGCTGAGTCATGATAACATGTATTTAAAGCCGCTAGGTTATGTGATTAAAGGTTAGACTGAGGTTTTAAGCAACCAGGTCCTCAAGGACGGTATGCTCCTTTGTGTTCCAGGCTGAGGGTTTGAAACCTGATTAATAAAAGAAAAGGAAAATTGTCAGGGTAGTATTGGAGGATTGGTTGAGGCGACGTGCGACAGCATAAGCTCACCAGATCAACGTAATCTCCAATCCTGAAGTATCCACAGCTTCGGAGTCCAAGAATGGCGGGGCTCCCCTGGACTAATCCCTGATGTGGAATAGAAAGGAATAGGACTTAAAATAATGAAAGGATTGTAAATTTTAATGACAATAAGTTTTGCAAAATTACACAATTTGTTTACTTTTCTCGTCTTCGTTACTTAGCACCTGCTAATTGTTATCCTATGATTTATTGGAAAATCCAACATGTGTCGGTGAGCCATCGCAAGGACTTTAGCCATCCAGTCAGCCATAATAGCTTTACTCTCTAAGGTGGTTAGTAATATTTCTGTGTATTTCCTTCCAGGTGATGTACATATAAAGGGTTGTAGTCGGACATTGGATAATGTAAACTTTATTTTGTGAATAAAAAAGTATTAAATATTTCTTTTTGAGTATTTTTATTTATAGTTTGTTTCTAAATGTTAGTTGTGATTGCTGGATAAATTATTGCTGAGTAACCAGATCTGGATATGGGAGGATCAGACGACCCGAAATTGGGGTCGCAACAGATTAGTATCAGAGCCAGGTTACTCCAGTAATTTACTCAATAGTTGATAACTATAAGCGGTATTCAAAAATTAAGGTTGTGTTAAGATCCTTTGATCTTAATATGTGACTGTAGTACCATTCACAAGTCATTGTCCCTTATGTACATCATGCTAAAATGTATAGGATCTAACCTTTGGTCTTGACTAATTTCAGGATCATGGCAGACGAAGATGTGTCTAGGCAATTAACGGCTACAATAGTGATGACCCATGAGATGAGTCAAAGATAATAAGCATTAAAGAGAAGACTCAATGCCACAATGAGAGATCAAAGTCATCCATATCCATAGATGCTAGAGTTGAGGGTTCTATTCACCCTCATAAGAAAGAGTTTACATACCATCAATCCATAGAATTTGTTTGCCGTACTCCATTTGGAGGAACAGTGGAGGAGGCGCTTCGTAGGCACACAAATCAAAAGAAGAATATTTGATTCCTATTGTTGGGATAAGATTTCGATAAAAGCACAAAACCATTATATGTGTAAGGAACCAGGAAGTCAATTATAATTTAAGAAGATTTTATACGACTGTATAGGACAAATTGCAGGACATCAGTCACCTGCTTATCTGCTATTTATCGAAATGAATTATTTTGATCTTATCCCAGGGATGGATTGGCTAAAAAGGCATCATGCATGTCTTGACTGTTTTCAGAAGACAGTAACGTTTCACCTTCCTAACTCGATAGAGTTCAAGTTTATTGGAAAGACATCCAATGATAATGTCGAATATATCTCTACTTTGAAGGCACAACAGTTGTTAGAGAAAGGGTACCAAGGCTATTTAGCTTATGTAACCACTACATCAGGGTCAGACAGAATGATGGAGGATATACTTATAGTGTGCGAGTTTCCTGATGTATTTCCATAGGAACTACCTGGATTACCACCTGAGCGAGAGATTGAATTTGAAATCTCTCTCATACGTGATACTCAGCCTATCTCTATCCCTCCATATAGGATGGCACCAGCCGAGTTACGAGAGTTAAAAGTACAGTTGCAAGAACTATTAGATAAAAGCTTCATTCATCCTAGTACTTCACCATGGGGTGTACATGCCTTATTTGTCAGGAAAAAGGATGGGTCAATGTGGTTGTGCATTGACTATAGACAACTAAACAAGAAGATCGTAAAGAACAAGTATCCTCTACCAAGAATAGATGATCTCTTTGATCAGTTACATGCTTCAACTGTGTATTCCAAGATTGACTTAAGATCTGGATCCATCATTTAAAGATAAAAGATGCTGATATCCTCAAGATAGCCTTTCGAACTAGATATTGACATTATGAGTTCTTAATTATGCCTTTTGGACTAACAAATGCCCTAGCAGCCTTCATGGATCTCATGAATAGAGTATTCAAGGAGTTCTTAGATCACTTTATAGTAGTCTTTATTGATGATGTACTTATTTACTCCAAGGATAAGTATCTGCATGAATACCATCTCAGGAGGGCACTTGAAATACTAAGATAGAACAAACTGTATGCTAAATATAGCAAATACGACTTCTGGATATCTGAAGTGTCTTTCTTAGGCCATGTTATTTCTGGGGAAGGTATACCAGTTGATCCTACAAAGGTTAGTGCAGTGATGAGTTGGGAACGCCCGAAGACTATCACAGAAATACGATCTTTTCTGGGATTAGCCGGGTATTGTAGAAGATTTGTGAAAGACTTTTCACGAATAGCATTGCCAATGACTAGGCTGACTCAGAAGGAAGTTCCATTCATATGGTCTGATGCATACGAAACTAGTTTCCAAACACTGAAAAGATGCCTAACATATGCACCCATCCTTACTCTACCCTCCGGGAGTGAAGGATTTACAGTGTATACTGACGCATCTAAATAAGGACTTGGGGCAGTCTTTTGCAACATAATAAGGTAGTTGTGTAGGCATCACGATAGCTCAGGACACATGAGAAGAACTACCCAACCCATGACCTTGAATTAGCTGCCGTAGTTTTCGCTTTAAAGATATGGAGACACTACCTTTATGGTATTACTTTTGAAATCTTCACCGATCATAAAAGCTTGAAATATCTATTTGATGAAAAGGAGCTCAATATAAGACAGAGACGATGGCTAGAGTTGTTGAAAGATTATGATTGCACTATCTCCTGCCACCCTGGTAAGAGGAATGCCGTAGCAGATGCCCTTAGCAGAAGAACTTATTCACTTGGGTTAGTGAGTGCTATCCACTTCTGGGGTTTACTATCAACGTTAAGTGAATGAAAATCATTTGATAGTAGTGCTGATATTACAACTATTCCTCACTGATACAAATCGGAGATCTGGGATAGAATAAAGAAAGGACAAGAGGATGATCCAGTCCTTAAGGACTTGAGACAACAACTTGAGAAGAACGAGATAGAGAGATTCCATATACAAGCTGGATTACTAACCATCACAGAGTTTGTGTACCAAATAAACCTGAATTGAGGAAAGATATCTTACGTGAAGCACGCTGCTCAAGATTATCTATTCATGTAGGAATTACGAAGATGTATAAGGATCTTCATTCAAACTTTTGGTGGCCGGGAATGAAGAAGGATGTTGCTGAGTTCGTGAATTCATGTTTTACATGTCAACAGGTAAAGGCTTCACACCAAAAGCCATCGGGATTATTGCAACCCCTCCCTATACCTGAATGGAAATGAGAAAGCATTTCCATGGACTTTGTTACTGGTTTACCTCAAACGACTGGTGGGAAAGATAGTATATGCGTTATAATAGATCGTTTGACCAAGGCAGCATACTTTATTCCAATAAGCTTATCTTCCACTCCAGATAAGCTTGTTGAGTTATATATTACACATGTGATCCGCTCCATTGTATTCCAAAGGAAGTAGTTTCCGATCGGGATTCACGATTCACCTCACACTATTGGAAGAACTTCATGAAAGCCCTAGGCACACAACTATGCTTGAGCATAGCATATCATCCACAAACAGATGGTCAGTTAGAACGTACGATTCAGATACTAGAGGATATGATACAAGCGTGTGCCTTAGAATGGAAGGGATCATGGATTAAACATTTTCCTATCGTAGAATTCACCTACAACAATAGTCACCATGCAAGTATTGGCATGGCACCATTTGAAGCACTTTATGGATGTAGGTGTACTACTTCTTTGTGTTGGCAAGAGGTCTGGATAAAGAACCTTTATGATTCAGATAGACTGCAAGAGACACGGGAAGCTGTAGAGCTTGCTCGAAAAAGACTATTGACTGCTCAAAGTCGCCCGAAAAGCTATAGTGATACCAGGCGAAGAGACCTTAAGTTTGAGGTAGGTGACTTTGTATATCTCAAAGTATCGCCTATGAAGGGAATTCAGA
Source organism: Ottelia alismoides (assembly GCA_037367405.1). NCBI lineage: Eukaryota > Viridiplantae > Streptophyta > Magnoliopsida > Alismatales > Hydrocharitaceae > Ottelia > Ottelia alismoides. The sequence goes on from JAZKJV010003832.1 coordinate 182,003, forward strand.
GGTTTGGTGTGCATGGGAAGTTAGCACCCAAGTTTGTGGGACCCTTTGAAATCATTCAACGGATTGGAAAAGTGGTATATAGACTTGCTCTTCCTCCACGCCTTTCGACAAAACATGATGTTTTTCATGTATCAAATGTAAGAAAGTACATTAAGAATCCAGAGCATAAGATAAGTTATGATGATTTGTATGTTGAACCAGACTTAACATACCTAGAAATACCTATGCAAATACTTGACATGAATATCAAGAAGTTGAGGAACAAAGAGGTCCCTCTAGTTAAAGTGTTATGGCGCAACTAAGAGTTTGAAGAAGCAACGTGGGAACCTGAGGTGGAAATGAGAGAAAAATAACCATATTTATTTGAATGATAAAACTATGCATTCAGTAAATGTTCATTATTATTGAAATGATGTTCATTCTCTTTAAGGTTGTTATAGTCTCAATCCTCTTTAAGGTTGTTATGCCTGTATCTCTAGTCTCGAGGATGAGACTTCCTTTAAGGTTGTTATAATTATAAAGCCATGAACTTGGCATCTCTCGGATCCTATATCATAAGATCTAGCTCGTCAAGAGAAAACCAATGGAATTTATTTCGTGTGAATCGCACTTCGTTTCGATTTGTTATGATTTTCGGAAGAAAGATAAGTAAGGAAGATTAAGACGTCATTAATCCATAATGACTGTCATTAAGACTAATTATGCATGATTAAAGAAACTAATGACAGATTGAAAACCACTAATGATCATTAGCAAATACTAATCAATAGTTAGCAAAAGATAAGCGTAAGTCGTAAAAGTTAAATCGTGATTAGTGAAAGTTAATCACGATTAGTGTTAATTAAGCATCATTAGCGAATCTAGAGTTCTCTGGAATGTTCTAACTTAAGCTCTAAGTTACAGATAAGCTTTGGCCAAAACCATGGGCTAAAACCATGGGCCGCTAACCGCGGTTAAGGGCTAAACCATGGTTTACTAACCATGATTATCGGTTTTCTGGAGCCTATAAATACCCCCTACCCATTCATGCTCTACGATTTCCACTACCACTACCACCCTAAGGGCTAGGGTTGAGAGGTCGGGAGGAGGAGTGAGAGGCGGGGAAAGAGCGCTAGCGAGGCGATGCCAGAAGAACGAGGAGGAGGAAGGTATGATCCTCTCTTAGTTTGCTTCGTATACTAGGCTTTCAATTCATCCTCTTTTTTCCAAGTTTTGTTCTTGATTCATCTTTCTTTCCGATTCATTTCTTGTTGTGGTTCGAGGAGAAATCTGTGTAACACCCTACTTAGGTGCGGGTGGCTTTGCACGTTAGTGAACTCTGTGATTCGTCACACATTCGCTCACCTAAGACGTGTGGTGTCTACCGATTCTCCATTGCTTATTGCTTTTTCTTTTTCGCTTTTATAGTTATTTTGATGGAGAAATCCGTGTAATACCCTACTTAGGTGCAGGTAGCTATGCACGTCAGTGAACCCTGTGATTCATCACATATTCATTCGCCTAAGACGCGTGGTGTCTACCGATTCTCCATCGCTTGCAGTTTGATTATATTCTTTCTGTTTTAATGTTATTTTCCTCTCGATTGATTTTATAAGGGGAAATTTTGCCGAAATTTTCTGAGAAATGTGTGCCGATATAAGGGGAAACTCTGCCGAAAATTTCCTAGAAATATCACCCCGTATAAGGGGAAGCTCTGTCGAAATTTTAAGAGAAAATATGTTCTTCGCATTCTCCGTGTTCTTCGTGTGTTCTTCGCGTTCTTTGTGTTCTTCGTTCGTTTTTGCGTTTTGGCACGTTCTTAGCATTTTTGATACGAGAATGAAATTCGATCGTTTCAGGAGCCTTAAATCATCCTTTCTGAAAATAAAACATGATAAAGCGCTGCATACGTGAGAGAGAGATTGATTAGGTAACGAAATCCTTCCTTTCGCTGTTGGGTTTTCATATGAGATCATTGAAATTTCTGATTTTATATTCTTTGCTACGAAGAACCCTAATTTGTCTATTTTTGAGAAAATATGAAAAGTTGCTTTGTGATTTCAACTAAATAAGATCTATGCATCGAATTGATACAGTGGCTTGGAAAGTTAGGGTTTGGAAGTTAAAATGAGAATAGTTATGAGTATATAAATATATGAATTAATATATGTGTAAGTCTATATTAAGTAATTTATGGTTATGCAAATATAAAGCTGAATTGAGGAATTACATCATGGGAATTGATATTTGTTGGTTTGGATCATGAAAAAGATCATGTGTTATGTTAATAAATGACTGGGAGTAGAACTACATGTCATGCATGTAACCTGTATGTTTGTCGGAAGGAACCCGTATTGGTGTGACCCTACCTAGGTGGTACACAGTTGCCTTGTTTTGATAAGTGCGCACGAAATGAATGATTTGAAACGCGTGGTACCGGGTGCCAATATATTCGGGTTGAACGGCTAAAGATGAGGTTGTGCCATGTGGAGGCATGTGTGGTTCAATAGCAGATGAGTCACGATAACATGCATTTAAAGCCGCTAGGTTTTGTGATTAAAGGTTAGACTGAGGTTTTAAGCAACCGGGTCCTCGAGGACAGTGCGCTCCTTTGTATTCCAGACTGAGGGTTTGAAATCCCGATTAATAAAAGAAAAGGAAAATTGTCAGAGTAGTATTGGAGGATTGGTTGAGGCGACGTGTGGCAGCATAAGCTCACCAGATCAATGCAATATCCAATCTTGAAGTATCCACAGCTTCGGAGTCCAAGAATGGTGGGGTTCCCCTCGACTAATCCCTGATGTGGAATAGAAAGGAATATGACTTAAATTAATGAAAGGATTGTAACTTTTAATGACAACAAGTTTTGCAAAATTACACAATTTATTTACTTTTCTCTTCTTCGTTACGTAGTACTCGCTAATTGTTATCCAATGATTTATTGGAAAGCCCAGCAGGTGTCGGTGAGCCATCCAATCAGCCATAGTAGCTTTTCTCTCTAAGGTGGTTAGTAATATTTCTATGTATTTCCTTCCAGGTGATGTACATGTAAAGGGTTGTAGTCAGACAATGGATCATGTAAACTTTATTTTGTGAATGTAAAAGTATTAAATATTTCTTTTTTAGTATTTTTATTTGCAGTTTGTTTGTGAATGTTAGTTGTGATTGTTGGATAAATTATTGTTGAGTAACCAGGTCCAGATATGGGAGGATCAGACGGCCCGGAATTGGGGTCACGACATAAATTAACTCACATAAGGTCACATCTTAAACATGTAATTTGATTCCTTTATTTTTAACACTAAAAAGATCATTATAGAAACTGTCCAAGCCCATTATCCATCGGAAAAAGTCTTCAATGGTATAGGGCATGGGTCCATACTCCTAATCAATATCTAATACCATATAACTCACTCAGGTGACATCTCTCGAGGATATCTATTTTTTTCTTCAGATATAGGAAACTGGTACATTATTCTCCTTCTTTACTAACCCCATTACCAAAACCCCCTTCATAGTCTAATATTCGGAAAACACTAACTAGCATCTAAGTATTAATTCTATGCATGAACGCGAAACATTGACTATCAGTTGAGTGACCCTGCATCAAACTACATTGAGTTGACATCGGAAACACATTAGGCACCAAGTACCGTGTGTCACCTAGTCAATGCAACTAGGGTCACAGCCATCTAGATTTCCACCTGGAACCCAAGGGTGCATACCCATCCATTTAGGCACCTAGCTCCATATTATCCTATCATTGTGAAATATCACCACACGAGACACCACATAGATCATAGCCACATACATTTTTATGTGAGCATCTCATGATATGTTAGGAGTTTGGATCATTGATATCATGACTCGATCTCATATTCCCATGACATAGGGATTTACTACTTTACATACCGATAACATAATGTTAGTAATTTTATCAACACGTCTATACAGTGGCCTACTATATGAGACTTAATGTTAGCAACATTATCACATAACTGCTACGAGCACGTCTATAAGGTGTCCTGCTATATGTGACTTAATGTTAGAAACATTATCCTATAACCGTTACCACCACGTCTATAAGATGGCATGCTATATGTGACTTAACGTTAGAAACATTATCCCATAACCGTTACCGGCACATCTATAAGGTGACCTACTATATGTGACTTAACATTAGCAACATTATCCCATAATTGTTATTATCACATCTATAAGGTAGCCTGCCATATCTACCTTAATGTTAGCAACATCATCCCATAACTTTTACCAGCACATCTATAAGGTGACATGCTATATGTGACTTAACGTTAGTAACATTATCCCATAATCGTTACTAGCATATCTGTGCACTGCAGTATTGTGATTTTTTGATCAAGCTCTCAAAATTGGTAGAGGGAGTTACATAGCTACGATCAGTGATTCTGGCACGCGTTGGAAAGATTTTTCGATGTTCTTTCTAAATGTATGCTCCATTCCCCAAAGTAATCACAATGGTCTCTGAGAAAAATTATTTAAAAATCATCAAATCGTCATGATGACAATATGTACCTCCCGTTTAATTGCAACATATCACCTATCCCCATGCCTTCCATATGCTCCATTCTCTCCTCAAAATACTCATGAATGCAACATGCATTTAACACAAATCTCTCAATTTTTAGGGCATGCATGCATATACGAAAGAAGAAAACATGTGATGCCAAAAACAAGAGGGGAAATGTTGTTACCTTTAAAACCCACCTTTGTAAAATCTCCACTCGCAGAAAAATGACATGTATGGTGCTTCGTTGACGATGAGAACCTGCACACAAGGTTGGCTTTGACCTTCTCTACACTATGGTGGCTTCGGATGGTCGACTCACTTTCGCGAGTTCTGGAGAGGTCTCCGGTGAGGGGAGGGAGAGTAGGGTGGTTGCTCAAAGGCCATGTTTGGATGTGGAATAGGCCCAAGAACACAGACATTATTCCCCTTTCGTATTCCCCTCTACAAGCCTTGGAGGGCACACCTCTTCGATTCTTTGTCCTCTCTTGCAGAATAGAGGGAGAAACCTTATTCCTCTCTCGCCATCGACCACCCATCTCTCGCGTAGCGTTGCCTCCTCCGGGCCCCACTTGCTCGTCTTTGTGCGTAGACAACTTTTTCACTTGTTGTAGGGTAGTTCTTTGATATACGACCAAGGTTGCAAAAAGCGGTATGCGGTATTTAGTCGGTAGGGTCACTGATTACTGTTTAAACGATATGCGGGAGTTTAAACGGAAATTAAACGGGTTATGCGGTTTTGTATTTTTAATTAATAAAAAAATATTTACATATATATAATTAATAAGAAATATAATTAAATTTAAAATATATGCACATAGTCACAATATATATCAAATATTGTCATATTCAATGATTTTTTTCCTACCAATTGTCAAAAATAACATAAACAAGTAGAATCCATAGTCAAAGTTTGGAATCTTGATTTTGATTTATGAAGATAAACAACAAAAGGATGAAGCGAACAAGTTATATCGGATATCTAGAATCTAATATCTATAGAGTTGTTTCATCTCTATTGCATAAATCCAAAGGGGGTGAAGCTCCCCAAGTTGAAGACCCATTGTATGCACTCTCGTGTCACACCATACCCTACAAGAACAAGGTTCTTGATGCAACTGGTCAACGAGCCTGGGGGACTAGGAGGGGCCCATGTTAGGGAGAAAACAAGCACATTCTCACATTCTTGACAGGCTGATGTAAAAAATGGGGTTTAAACGGCGTTTAAATGGCCGTTTAACGCTGATTAAGCGGCCTGGCCGCATATGTGCCCGCCTGGGCTTAGTCAGTGCGGTCCAAGACCGCATGCGTGTAAACGGTCTTTTAAACGGTCGTTTAAGCCGTTTTTTACATCCCTGTATACGACCCCCGACCTTTTTCTTCAAGCTCTTTACATATCCTTCAATGGTGTTGGTGGAAGTATGCTTGCCTATTTACTCTTTACTACAACCTTTGCGTAGAGGCATAGTATCCTTGGGAAGCTTTGAGTTGTCTTATTGCCAATGGACCATGAATCTAGAGTTTATATGACCCCGTCGAAGCCCTATAAATGGGCCTCGAAGACTCCCTCCAAGCGGACAACATGATCCCTTGCTGACCTATTCCTTCTCGACTGTTGTATTCACATATCCTCTACTTTATGGGCCTTATGATGTGTGAAGTAACCTTAAACCTTTACTCGTTCATGTATAATGTTGTCGAGTTCTACTGGTGACGAGTTTTTTTTTCCTTTTTGATGCTTGGTTAACTGCAATATGGTTTCCAAAATTTTATCTCTCTGATTGGATACAATGATATGGAAATCCCGCTATTGTGATGGATAGGAATATTTTGACCCATGGCTCTGTTCTATTTTGTCCGTTGATTTGAAAGTTAGCAAATGTGTTATAAAATGATTTCATAATATGGTAATTGATTTCATATTTAGCTACTCTTATGTTTCAAAGTATGTTTATTAAATGATATCATATTATTAAGCGATTTGAGTGTGTTATGAATAACACTTTTACTAGTATGTTTATCTCAAGGTGTGATTTCGTAGTATTTTTATCTGTTCCATGGTATGATTTCCATATTGTTTCACGGTCTTGTTTCATTATCTCAGTATGTTTCGTGGTATGATTTCATTACCTCAGTACGTTTCATGGTCTTATTATGCTTATCTCGTGATCTGATTATTAGTATGTTTATCTCATGGTCTGATTTGCTCATGGTCTGACTATTACCATTATCTGATTTGCTCATGGTATGATTTGCTCCTGGTTTGATTATTAGTATGTTTATCTCATGGTCTGATTTCATGGTCTGATTTGCTCATGGTCTAATTCGCTCATGGTCTGAATTGCTCATGGTCTGATTATTAGTATGTTTATCCCATGGTTGGATTTCATAGTCTGATTTGCTCATTGTCTAATTTGCTCATGGTCTCGTGGTCTAATTTGCTCATGGTCTGATTTGCTCATGGTATGATTATTAGTATGTTTATCTCAGGGTCTCATTTCATAGTCTGATTTGCTCGTGGTCTCATGCACTACAACCTAGAACACAACATGAGACGAGCATGTACCATCCCGTTTGAAAAGGTGACCATTCCATCTGACCAAACAGGATGGTCAAAGGCATGTCCCTTATGGCTCTATCCCATATGCTAGGACGGGATGAAAATAACACATGCATCCTTAGGGTGTGTTTGGATAGAGGGTTAAACTGAGGGTGAGTTAGAAGTGAGTTTATTGTGATATGATTGTATTGAAGTTTGAAAAAGTGAGTAGTTATTATGATGTGATTGTATTGGAGTTTGAAAAAGTGAGTAGAAGTGGAGTAGTTTATAATTTTATATGATATGATGGTATAGTATATTGTTTTTTGATGGAATTGATGATGAGGAATTTATTTATTTATTTTTTAAAAAGATAAAAAGTGGGGCCCACGTAGGAGTGAGAAAATATGGGGTAAGGAGGTAAACCCGAGACAATTACACCCGTCCCTTCTAGTTGCTCCTCTGACGAGATGGTCGGTGACCGTTTTTTACGGAAGCACTTGGGACGGTCTGGACCTTCCCATATAGTCGTCATATGTGTGATGGTCATGACCATCTCATATAGTCATCATATGTGTGATGGCCGCGCACGTCCCATATAATGCTAGCTTGTTGGGACGGGCACGACTATCCCATCTGGTCACGGGAGGGACCGTGGCGCCAGTCACCTAAAGCTTTCTCTGCTTGTCTCAGGAGTGCGAGTAAGCTTAATAGGGACTAGAAGGGACATTCACGATCGTCCTGTATAGCCTTTTGGAGCCGTCACGTTAATGACTCTTGCCTTTAAGGGATGTGCATAAATGACATTAGGGGATGGTCACAACTTACCCGTTCGAGCTATTCCGAAGAAAAAAACATGATGCGCAGCGGTAATCAACCAATTATTCGTCTTTGCCATGCAATGTACAGAATAAATAATAATAATATATATACTACTATCAACAAGAAAAATCAACAAGCCATGTATGAAATCAACCATTCATATCAAATATTAACAATAAAAACATGTTATATAATTAAAAGTTTCTAATGCGAAATGTTCTACTAGTTCACTAACTACTCATCTATTTAACATTATACTACCGATGTTTTTAACCTAGATAAAACTATTACACTCCATCCTCATTTACTACTTGTCGTCATCTTTGCCATCTCCATCATGGCTTTCATCGTCTTCCTTGCTGCCCTCTTCCTCCCAATCATTGGTTTGCAACGTTGGGGCTTGTGGAGTAAGGTTACCTCCACCATGAATTTGCATGGATGCATGAAATTGTGTCATTTTGCTCCACACTCTTGTAATCTCATGTTGATATTGACACGTCACGTCGTCTTGGCTAGAAACCCACTCTATCATCCACGCCAAATTATTCTCTAACTCCTTTTTCCCTTGCTAACTTCTGCGATGATGAGCTCTTACCACTATGATATCATGATTGAATGGTTGCCCCACGGACACCTCATCACACACATCGAGAATGCTCCGTGCCCATCGCTTGGATGAGTGCCTCGTCCGGAGTGATAGGTGTATGATTGGTGCGGGTTTTGTCCAACGAGAGGGTGGTGGTGAGCCTTGCCATCTCATCTCGAAGGCATGCAATATCCATCATTTAACTTTCATCATAAATACTCCAAAAAGTCAAACTATAAAAATATAAGCTTTTATTACATGAAGGGGTCCATATGCTTTGTCCACCTATTCAAAAACCCCACTGATGTTATGACTCTTGGATCGCTAAAAAAATTCAATCCTACTTGACTCATGGTCATGTTTTTGAATCTAAATATAATTGTAAGAATAAGAATCCAATCTACATATAAAAAAATATAAATAACTTAAATAAGTAAGTACTTACAAAGTTATGCTTCAATTGATTTGTGTTTTTTCTACCCATCTTGTAGGTAGCCTTGAATTACTTTATTTTGTTCCCGATATTCCTTCTAAAAATCTCATATAATCCACAATTGTTATTAAGGTAAAGTGAGTAAAAAAGTAAAAAATACTTGCAATACCCCCATGTTCCTCTCCAGCCCGGTATACAACAAGCTCCCACCATTGGGTAGGATTAATGCATGGTGGTACCCTGTGAAAAAGAAACTCCAGTAAACGTTGTGGATCGAAATACCGAAACACTATGTATTATTATCACATACATAATAATTATAAAAAATATATTTACTCACAATATTCTTCAAGAAACCTCGATAGGGACAAAGCATTTCTCCTTCATGGGCCAAAATTTGCCATTAATCTCAGGATTGCGATCCCATGTGAAACTAGCATGCAAGATACAAAGTTAATTGTTATCAACGACATTTATAATGAAAATTTAAGATACATACATACATACATACATACGTACATACATACATACATACATACATATATATATATATATCAATTATTTACCTTTATGTCACGTAGAATGACATCCTTAATTTTATGATGACCATTTTCTAAATAAAGATTTGTGACGACCATAGAAAATAGTCCATCAAATTTTATGTTGTATTCGCGCCTTTGCCATCGATGTTTAATTGATAAAAATCAGTCATGTCCTATATAACAATGTTTCATACTTACTATAAGCGATATAAAATGAGTATCTTCCAAACATATGGGGCATGCATGTTTTCCTATGATACTCCAATTAGATAGATTTACGTAAATTGGGACATCATTAATAGTCCATAGTAACACAACCCACATAATAGTTGTCTCTCCTTTAAATGTTTCATAAGTTTTAATCCATGAATTCCCAGGAAACTTTAATTCATCAAATAATGACTCCATATAAATATTGATTGCATTTCCTTGATGTTTCGGATCTGTTATTAATAATGACATCATAATGAATGATGAATTCATTAGCATCCATGGAGGAAGTATTTATATTATAAGGAGAAGTGGCCAAATCGAATAACTCGTGCTCTTATTACAAAATGAGTTAAAAGCATCAATTATAAGTCCCAATTTAATGTTGGACATCTTCTGATAGAAAATCTTTCATCGGTTTTTTCCCACTCATCAACATCAGCGGGTTTCCGCATCATGCCATATGAATCATTCTTCCTTTAGTTATTGTATCGTATCATCCACTTCGTAGTTTTCTTAAAACTATATAATCTCTTCAATTTCAAAATAAGAGGAAAATATCGTAATATTTTTTCTGACTTTTTCTATCTATTGTTATTGTCTTCGACTTTGTATCTTGATGTTTCATATTCTAGACAAATGATTTAAAGTTGCATTTTCTTTCAAAAAAGGACACATTCATTAGGACATGTGTCGATCTTCTCATATTGCAATCCAAATGGCCGAAATCAACTTTGCATCTTTCCAATCCTTTGTATTTTGTTTAATTTTTAAGTTTTCTCCTCCCAGTCATTGAAAGGACATCCATCATCATTGTGGTTGTGGAACGGTTCTTGATTTTTATTCTAAATGTTTCTAATAGAAATTACAATCACGACATCTCTACTCCAAGAACTAACACATATTCAGCATCAGCGAGGCCCTTCCCAAAATCATTATTTAATTTTTTTATATCATTTGAATCATTTCTATGTATATCGTCTAACGACTCATGCAAATGATCATCTTCATTATCCATTTCTATTGCGTTTTCTCTCTCATGTTGAATACAATGTTGATGGATTTCTTCCTCATGTTCTGTTCAAGTTGAGTAATGTAACCAAAACCATCTAAGATTAGATGTTCATAAATTTTGTCTCGATCTTTGATTCGACTATTCCTACAGCTCGTAAAAGGACAAGTTATTTTATCACCATCAATCCTTGGTGTTCGATTCTCACTTTCAACATGGAATTCCTAGTCTAAAAATGCAATTACTCCACTATTATATGTAAAGTCATCGTATTTCTTATTCATCCAAGACTTATCCAACTTCTGCATTAAATTCAAATTTCAACAATATTATCATAATCCAAAGATACCTTATGACTACATAACTATCTAAATTTAGCAATCTTTATGATATTGCTGGCATGAATGTACATCTTATGTGAGCATACATCTTAATTATCATTATGAGCATACATCTTATGTGAGCATACATGTTATATGTGCATACAAATCTACACTATTCATAACATTGCCTCTTAACATACAAATCTACATCATTCATACCATTTCCTCTAAATATACAAATGGACATCTACAACAACCATACAAATCTATATCAGCATGTGCATTGCAATAATACAACTATTAAACATAGCATTGCCTATGAGCAACATGTAATCATTTGTTCAAATGAATAACATTACCATACAACATCTATATCAATCATACAAATCTCACTAACCATATGCAAACATGTAATCATGTGTTCATATATTGCATAGAAATAAACTCAATATACTACATGAATAGTGGGAGTATAAAATCTTTCACCGCTTTAATCAAGTGAGAGATGTAAGATCAGGTCTCGCGGAATGACCAAGTGGTCAAAACCACCGCCGATGCTTGCGCGAGGCCAGTCTCGCGGAGACCTAACTGCAAGGGCATAAAGGAAGGGAGCAGATGGTGTGAGATATTACAACCTACCTAAAACTCCCGTATGTAGGGGGAAACACATCACTGGAACCTTAGCATCGGGAGCCTTCTTTCGACTAAATCCCTAATCTCATCTCTCTCGTCCTCTCTCAAGAAGAAGGCAACAACTGCGTAGCTTGTTCCTAAACTTGTATCAAAGCTCGATGATCTCGAGCTTTGCACGCTTCCACGCGAGGGTCTGACAATGCATCGTCATCGGAGTCGTCGATCTCTCGTCGCCTCGTGTGGTTGTTGTCATCGCAAAACAACCTTTTCTTTGCAAACCATTGCACGGGTTTACTTGATATCCAAATGACAAGAAAATTTATCGCCACTGACGTGGGAAAAATTGAGTACCATAACACTACTAATTATGAATTGTGGAATAAAAAGATCTACTTTGACATGCTAAGCGATAACATACACTCCATAATAGACACACCTTATCCTACATTATCTGAGAATCCAATCATGAGGGAAATTAGGTCCCATGAATAGTGGAAGAAAGCAAATAATTGGGTTAGGAGTTTTATGCTGACCCACGTGAAGTTGATTTTGATTCGGATCTTCAATACTTGTAAATCAACATACGAGCTCAGAACTAAAGGAGAAATATTACTCCAAATCCTAAGCGAGTGTCCAACTTCTTCTACACAAGTACAACTCGTTTATAATAAAGGAATGTGAAAGCGTCCTCGAGCATGTGAACAAAATGACCGTGATGGCCAAGACCTAGCGGTGGTTGAATGCACGAACTACATGAAAAATAGGATTTCGAGTAAGTCTGATAGAATCAATGCCATATGAAATTTGGAATGACAGGAAAATCTAGTTATATCATCTCTAGAAATAAGAATGTGTAGCACATGGCTTGGTATCGAGTCAGCTTAGGAACAAGCTAGACTTCAAGACATTAAAGTCAAGTCGTGATGCAACCTTCCTTGAAATTTAATAAGAAAAGGAGCATAAAATAGAGGAACAAGATTCTCTTATTGTCTTACAAGATACTAGAGATGGCTTTGTGATGAGATAGGAATTGGTGGATAATATTGATCATCCGTATATAGACTTATAGAGAATAAACCTATGGTTAGTGATAATCATTTGAAGGAAGTGGATGAACCATCACAACCCAGAGTAGAATCAGAAGCAAAAGACCGCAACACGATTAACATGGATGGAAGATTATCATTTATATAGGTGTGGGGCATCGTGTTATACCATAGATGAGTATGTAGCAGATTGTACAGATCCCATATCATTTGATGAAGGAATGGCTTCGATTAAGTTGGAATCATGAACGGCCGCCATGAGGGACGAGTCAGATTTAAATGAACGAAAAGATGTACGGGAGTTATGTGATCTGTCATAAGGTAGGTAATCCATAGGATGTAAGTGAGTATTTAAGAAAAAGTATCGAGTTAATGGTATTGTCGATAAATACAAATAAAGATTAGTTGCTAAGGGTTATACTCAGGAAGCAAGAATAGACTTCCAGGAAACCGACTCCTTGGTTGCTAAGTTTTCATTGATATGCATGATCTTAGCTATAGTCGAATATATAGATTTGGAATTATTCCAAATGGAAGTAAAGACGACCTTCATTAATGGAGAAATGAGAGAGGAGATATATAAGTATCAACCCGATGGTTTTTAGGTAGACAAACATGAGAAATGTTTTATAAGTTAAGAAGGTCGCTATATGGCTTGAAACAGTCTTCACAGCAATGGTATCTCAAATTTCATGAGAAAATTACCTAATTTGGATTTGTTGCAAATAAGTTGGATAATTGTGTATGTCATGAAGAGTGAGAGAAAGTATGATATCATGCCATTATATGTTGATGGCATTCAACTTCCGGGTAATGACATAGGAATGCTCAAAGAAATTATAGAGAAACTGAGCAAATGAATTTGAGATGAAGGACATGGATGAGACATCCTATGTTACATGAATTCAAATAAAAAGGGACAGAGATTCAAGGACATTGAGTCATAGTTTAAAAAATTTGCATATGATATTAAAGAGATTTAGAATGCAGAACAACACTCCAACTCCTACACCACTAGTTATTGTAAAGAGACTCAATAAGAGTCAATGTCTTGTAAGTTCCATATACACAGGTTGTGGGAAGTCTGATGTATGCAATGATGTGAACTTGAACTTGTTACTGACTTAGATTTTGCTAATGACTCAATTGCATATTTGTTTTGGAGCTTGGTTATTTTTCATTTTTAATCTTGTAGAAGTTCTTTGATGAAAACTGTAGGAATACTAGAAGCTGACTCAAAGCCTAAAGTGACTATGAAAGACATTGCTTGAAGGTTCAAGATTCATAATCAGATTGATGAAAGAATCAAAGAAAGACTCGATTAAAAAAACTCAAGTTTTGAAGACTTCGGATGCTGATGTGACAGAATACATAGCTTTTATTTGATGCTAAAAATAGTCTTGTAGTTTTTGCATATTCTTAATCAACAAGAAAACTTTATCCAGAATCATCAATTTCACATTTTACATTTTCTATTTTTGGACATACGATCGATCACCTTGACACCCATGATCGATCATTTCATTTCTCATGATCGATCAACCCTAATCAACCAATCTTTTTGACCATAATCGATCACTTTTTGAAATTCAGACCAATGGTCAAATTTGATTGATCACTTTTATGACTTGATCAATCACCCTCGATCGACTAACTTTTTATCATGATCAATCATTTCATGGACTTTGGATATCAAAATGTTGGATTTTCTATTTTCGGACACCAATGACTCTTTGGAGGATAACCCTATATATGGGACCCTATAACTCATTGTTTGAGACACAAAATCAAGCGAAACATCTTCTACTCTCAAAAGAAAGAAAGAGTGATATGTTTATGCGATATTTGAGTTTTTACATCATTTCTGTACTATCGAGCTCTTTTCAATCCAAAGCTCCATGCTACTGAATTTACTTGTGCTTTCTATGCTCTATTAGGATCTTCATCATCATTAGCATATTCCATGCTTCAAATCTGTAAGCTTGTGAATTCAAGTTTCATCGCTCAACTATATTCCGTTTAACATTTTTGTATAGGTATCTGAGTTGTGGATTCGTTTCCTTGAGTGAGAGAGAGAGGGAGAAATAAAATATTCCTTTGAGAGTTGTCTAAGGAAGGGTATAGGCCGTATAAGAGGTTGTTCTACTCTTAGGTTAATGTAGATTTGGAATAGTGGAAACATGTTTTGTCGAGAGAGCAAAGGGGAAATCATAAAATATGAGACTGGGTCATGGTTTTCGCTCGCTTGAGTTTCCACATAATAATCACTGTGTCTTTGTGGTTTTTTCTCTCTATATCTGTGATTTGTGATTTTTTTATTTGGATATTGTTATTGCGATAAACATATATTGCACAATCCTTCTTCCCCCCGCTTGTTCCAGACTCACAATTTTGACTTGGCATATCTAGTTAACCTAGCTAGTGGATATCAAAGTAACCTTAAGACAACACATTGGGAACTGTGCATCTAAAACTGGTGTATCAAGATGAATCTCTTGAGGTAGTAGGATACTCCGATGTGGATTTCAGAGGTGATGTAGAGGATATAAAATCTACACCAGGTTATTGATGAGCGATCCTACCGACTAGGGTTAGGAAATTAAACAAATCATGGGTCATTACGACCTCAATCAGCAGGCAAGCTCAACAAGAAGAAAAACAGAACCATGCAAGACAAGAGATAAATCAATCAAAGCATGAAAAAATGTAAGCGGTCTTCACTATTATTTTTACTTGGTATAACATCCAGGATCGAACACAAGGAGAATGAGTAAATCTACGAAGTAGTCAATTTCATAAATAAAACAAAATATTTTTTTGATTTTTAATTTTGCAATTTTTTTTCATTTTTGAGTTAAAAGACAAAATCAAGTAAAAAGGAAACATGGCTCACAATCAAGTTTTTTGAATTTTTATTTAAGACTAAAAAATGCAAAAAAATTCAAATATTTTTTTGGATTTTAGAAATTTTAAAATGTTTTTTATATTTTTTTGAGGAATTTTCTGATGTTCTTGTGATTTTATAAAAATCAAACAAGGGCTAAAAATATAACCAGTGAACAGTCAGGATAAAATTGCAAGCTAAAAATAGTTAAAATGCCCTAAAGTCCTGGTTATGAATTTTATGAGAACATATATAACAAAAAGCTACAAACAAGAACTGGAATGGTATTTTTTGAGTTTTTAGAATTTTATGTGATTTTTTATAACTTTTTAGGTCTTTTGCAATGATTAGGGTTTTTATAAGAGTTTTTCGAACAAAATGCTACCACAAACAAAGCATACAAAAACACACACATAAGAATTTTTGTAGAATTTTTAAGGAATTTTTCGAATTTTTATGTATTTTCCAGAATAGCCAGGACTCTTTTTATGGGTTTTTAATTTTTAGAATATAACAAACGAAACTAAATTTATCCCCAAAAATCACAACAAATATTAGATGTCAAAATGAGCTAATAATAATTTTTAGAGGAATTTTGAGATTTATTTAGTATTTATTAAATTAAAAACAAGACAGACAATTCACAAGGATCTACTTGCAATTAATAACGTTGAGGCCAAATGATAACACACGTGAAAAACCTAGGGCCGAAGTTGCAAAATGCTAAGATAAGTACGTGCATGACATGCGAGTCAGTCCAACAGGGGTATAAAAACAATTAGAAAAAACTTTTCATTCAATCCGTAACAGCTCAAATGTTCTGGACATAGCATGCAAATATCCCTGAAAAACACATGGGACTACACGTGAGTTCACACCAACTGGACTAAAATGCAAATATAAGAAACTACACGGGTCTAAATGCAAAATATCTAAAGTATTTTAAACTACAACAAATATTTATAGGACTCAACAGTAAATGCAAAACAAGGAAGGCCGAAGAACAAATTACCCTTCATTAAGCTCGATCCAACGGCTGATGGCGCTCCACTTATGGATGAACGGTCAGGATAGGGGTACCCCTTTGGCGATGGACGGTTGCTGCTTGATCCTCAGATGGATCCAACGGTCAAGAGCTTCCCCGACGGTAGACGATCGAGATTAGAACTGGGGAGAGCCTCGATCGGATGACTGGGAGAACGTCTGGAAGAACGCCGAAGAACTCACCTCCGACGAGTTTTAATCGGTCGCTACGGGCTACACGGATGTCCTCCGCAACTGCTGTGTTGGGGGAATCGTTGTTGGCAATGGTCCGCAGCTACCGGAGCACTTAGAAAGGCCCAGGACCAAGGAGAAGGTCTTGGAACAGAGTAGGGGCCTGGAGCTCCTTGTCCGTGGCCAATTGGCCTCCTTGTGAGATACTACTCTAGAGGGTTAGAGCACGAATGGAACCAAGAACATAGGGTGGAGATGAGCGGGACAAGTCTTTGGCGATGTGGGGGATTCGACCTGCATCTTGACTCCAATCCGTCGATTGGAGTAAGTAGGGGGGTTGAGGAGCATAAAGAGAAGCAGAGGGATGTCGGAGCGAGCAGAGGAAAGTCAGAATGCGGTGACGATAGTGGAAAGACTTGGTGGTCGGAGATGCTTTGTACATCGGATGAATGATCGAATCAAGTTGGAAAGGAAAGACCAATGGAGTACTTACGGATGAAGGAGGTCGCCTGGGGGTGCGAACGGAGGTCCATGGGGGTGGTAGCCTCGATGGCCAACGGACGCAAAGGCTACGACTCCTTGCGGCGGAGTTGAGAAACATCTCACCAGACCTACGGTTTGCAGTGCTCCAAACATTGCCCTCGCCCTCTCCCTCTCGTGTTGTCACTCTGGAAAAGGAGAAACGGGTGCAACAGAGGTGGTGGAGCAGTCAAAGGTGGTGAAAAAGGGGGGAGGGGCATAGGCTATATAGAGTGCCAGGTCCTGGAAGATGGGGGCGTAACCCGCGAACCAAGGCGCGGATCGAGTGGGAAAGTGTCAAGCGAAGATTAGGGATCCGCGTCCCTTAATCGGGGCTTTAAATCGAAAGAAATGGGTCCAAGATCAGGTCAGGATAATTGGGTGAAAGTTGGAGAAAACCCGATATAGGCGAGAAAGGGCTGGCGGAGACCAGTGGACCAGAGTCAACATGGCTGAGTTGGACCAATCCAGGACGAGCTAGGAAACGACTAAAATAGGCTACATGACAAAACTTGTTAGACAAATAAAGATAAATAAACAAAAAATAATAAATGAATTTAAATTAAAAAGTTTATAAAATAAAATTTTTTTATTATTTTTCAAAGTATTTTTCTATGATTTTTAAATATTTTGTGAAAAATGAATTAGTGTATATAAAATATATAGTATTATATACAGGTATAATATACCTATGTATTATATACAATTATTTTTATTTTATTATTTTTGAAAAAATATCTCCATTTTATATTTTATTTATTTACAACATATTTTTCGAGATACAAAATATTTTTTATTTTATTTTCACAAGTTATTTAGTGATACATAATAAATAGAGGGTGTGATGTATATACATGTGTTTTGTATAATGAATGGAGATTTTAATTTTTATTTCTGTTTAATTGTTCTGATTTTTATTCTTATATTATTTTTAGAAATATATACAAGGGAGTGAAAATAAGAATTTAATTTTATTCTGTCAAAAATAATTATGTACAACTATATGTAATATGCACAACACAAAGTGAACCCTATCTCTCTCTACTTATTTTATTTTGCTATCAGGTCAAGGCTTGACCTTCTCTTGGGGTTTGGGTCACTATGTATTTATTCTAAATAACTCCTTCCTTTTTCTTTTCTTTTATTCTTTTATTTTTGCACAAAAACATGCCAATTATGCAATATTAACAAATGCATACAAAATGCTAAGTTATTGTATTTACAGATATTTCCATGCTGCTTTGTTGACATAAGTAGCTAAAATAAAAGAATAAAGAGTGAGAATCAAGGATTCATCACCCCCTATACTTTACCTTTGCTAGTCCTTTAGCAAACACTTATTTGAAAAAGAAGTGAAAAGAAAAGAAAAGAAAAGAAAAAGAAGGAGAATCAAGGTTGATTATTAAACTTATCTTCATTAAATTGAAGCATGGAGCTCGATCATAGCTTTAGATTATTAGTTTGTCGGAACCTTATTGAGATCTAGGTTTAAGACTCAACAACCTCTAAATTCCACCATTCTTTGGTCAAGACTCCTCAATAATCTAGATCAGAACAAGTATACATACACAAACTCTAATGACTATGCATCTTTCCTTGTATTGTATAAGTGATATGTAGCTCCCCACCTCAGAAATGACAAAGAAACAACCTCCCTCACAAGGCAACTCTAATTCCTTAGTCTAGCAGCTCTTTCCTCGAGGAGCGGGGTATTCCCTTCTAAGTTCAGGTTCAACCGACTCAAGAACAAGGG
The DNA here is from genome assembly GCA_037367405.1 of Ottelia alismoides. Lineage (NCBI taxonomy): Eukaryota > Viridiplantae > Streptophyta > Magnoliopsida > Alismatales > Hydrocharitaceae > Ottelia > Ottelia alismoides. The sequence goes on from JAZKJV010003832.1 coordinate 201,045, forward strand.
GAAAGAAGAGAATGGACCGTGGTCTGTGTAGCCACGTATCCTTGGGAGCCTAACCGGTGTATCTAAGTCTCTCGCTGCAAGCTTCATGAGATGAGAAGGTGTAATATGTTAGCTTTGCTTTATTTGACTATATACACTTCAGCAGGCATTTTATTTTCAACCAGGCATGTCCACTTTTTTGGAGTTTTTCTTGATTTTGCACACACACACACACACACATATTTCTTGATGTGTATATGTACAACATATTTACATGGTGCAGCATATACATAAGGATTTTTTCTTCTTGAGCTAGTAGACTATCCCTCTTTTGAAGCATTATTGCAACCCACAACTCCTGTCTTCAGACCTCAATGCTACTACACCAAGTTGAGATGCTCATCTCTCCCTAAAGGAAGATGAGAGGTTCAACCTAGAAGTACTACCCTCGTATTCTACTCCAAGCCAAAGAAAACTGCCTCCTCATCACCTCATCTGTGTGGTGCTATGTGTAAGGTGTTGGTCCGAGTAAAGCCATTGTCTATGACAGTCATGTGTGCGTTGTTAAGTGTTCTACTTAGTCTTATCAAGATGACATGTGAACATAGCCTTGTGGACTCAAAGAATTAAGTCACTAATGGACCTGAAAAGTCTTAACACCAAATCCTATAAGGTTCCTCTGAGAGCTAGGTGAATTAAGGTCTTAACCAAGCTCCATTTTCCAATTTATTTATAGACTAGTTTAATTGTCAACTATGATTCAAAAGAATATACAAGAATATGTACAAAATTCTTTTTTATGCCATTTTCAAAATATGCAAAATTTTTGAGAAAATGTTTGAATGAAAGGAGGAAGAAGTTTTGCAAAGTATTCACAAACAGATTTTTGCATACTTTTATTTTTCAAACATTTTTCAAAAATTTTGTACTATATACAATTTTGATACAAAAATGTTTACAAACTTTTTATAAACAAAGCATTTTTACAAACATTTGTACAAAAATAGTTTTTACAAATATGTATTTGCAAGAAAGAATGCAAGAAAATTTTAAAATTTTTATGATTTTTAGGTATAATGTTTTTAACCATTTTATTTATCAACACACTCACACAAAGTACGAGTTATGGCTGAAGTATATATACAATATACGACATCCCCCTATACTTAGCTCGAACGATGTCCTCAGAATGATCAACGAGTGATGAAAGGAAGACATAACTTGTGCTAGTTTTGGGAAGTGAAAAGAACGACTATACTGCAACGATGAATGAAAGAATGAAATCAATAGAAGTTGGTGATCCCCCTGTACTTAGGATCAAGTAATCCTAAGTATAGCATCTGTACACAAGGGGAAAACCGAGGGTTAGAATGTACAGGGTCTACCTCCCCTATACTCAGGGTAAAATATCCCTAAGAATAGGCAGCAAAACAGAGGTAAATGAATCAAAAAATAATAAAAAATTTGACACCCCCTATACTTAGGGTAAAGTACACCCTAAGTATAGCATAATCAGAAGATGAAGATGAGTTGTTAAACCAAACAATGTGCGATATGGACAACTGGATCTATACAACTGCAGGAGAGAAGTGATAATTATGCATGTGATGCAAATAACGTGAGTCAAAATACATAAAGAATGGTATTGGATACCAACTTTATGATCCTGAGACTCAAAAGGTATTTATTTCTAGATATGTAAAAATTTTGCAAGATGTATTTCTTAAAAGTCAAGTTAGTAATGAAGGTAAGGAACTAATTGAGTTTAGGGAGAGTGATGATGTTCCCACACCAAAAACCAATGAGATAATTGAAAATGACATGACCATACCTTTTAGAAAGAGTTCTAGGGTTCTAAGAAACCTTGAAAGGTATGGATTCTTTCTATTAAAAGAATATGATGATGATTCAACTTTATTTGATGAAGCACTGGGAGTTCATGACATGAACAATTGGATGCTAGTCATGAAGTCTGAGATAGTCTCCATGCATAGGAATTGTGTATGGACCCTCAAAGATCCACCTAAAGGGATTAAACCCATTGGGAGCAAATGGATCTTCAAGAGAAAGAGGGGACTAGATGGGAAGGTAGAGACCTTCAAAGCATGGCCCGTAGTTAAAGGCTACACGTAGAGAGAAGGCATCGATTACAATAAAACATTCTCTCCAATAAGTATGCTTAAATCCAGTAAGGCATCACTAACTATAACTAGACACTTGATTATGACATATGGTAGATAGATGTCAAGACAACATTCCTCAATGGATACCTCGATGTGGCAACCGCAAGGCTTCATAGTTGAGGAAGGCAAAGTGTGCAAGCTGAAGAAATCCATCTATGGGCTCAAACAAGCTTCTCTTAGTTTGAACATCTGATTCGATGAAATCATAAAGAGTTATAATTATATTCAAAATCCAGATGAGCCATGTACATGCAAGAAGCTTAGTGGGAGAGCCAACTTGTTCATTGTATTTTATGTATGTGACATCCTTATCATTGGGAATGATATTGGGGGCATGATCTGTGTTAAGGTTCGGTTGTCTCATACTTTCGAGATGAAAGATCTCGTTGGAGTCTCTTATATTTTGGTTATGAAATTATTCTTAAGCAGAGAAAAGAGGTTATTGGGACTATCACAATAAGGATATCTCAGGAAGATCTTAGAAAGATTCAAATGGATAGTTCCGAGAAAGACTTCCTTCCTTTAAGACATGGTATTCACTAAAGGGATGGATACTCAAACTATTGAGGAAAATAAAGCCATGGCTAGATGCCCTTATGCATCGGATGTAGGAAGCTTGATGTATGCCATGGTGTGTATTAGATAAAACATTTGACATGTAGTGGGAAATGTAAGATCTTGCTATGGAGTGAAATATTAGACTACTGTCAAAATCATCTTCAAATACCAAAAAAGAACTCAAGACCGCATCTTTGTTTTTGGAGATAATTGATGAATCCACAATTCGTCTACTTTATTCTTTAATCTTAGATCAATTCCCAAGATAATATAATCAATAAACCCTTAAAATAATGAAATAATCAATCCATAGTGTGTAAATAATTAGGGCAAATGGTTGTATATTAAATTCCTAACAAAAGCCCTATATTATTTTTTGTATATATTCGGTTGTATATTGACCTAAATTTACCTATTTCTAATTAATTTATACTAACTCCAAATTAAATAAAATACAACTCCATTGTGTACATATTATTAACATTAGCAAGGAAAAATAACAGAAAATACCAACTTGTATATATGCCAAATACAACCAAACCCTAGTTTGAGACCAAAAAGGTGTAAAGTTAAATATCTCTTTCATAAGTCTCCTATGAACATGCGCTCACTTTTGAATTAATGTACATTCTATTTTCTATAATCAAGATCAAATTCAAAAGAATCTGAGTTTATTTGTGGAACTTGAGTTTTGAATCCTCATTGTATATTGTATATATTTACTAACTTTGACTTATACTTTGATGTATATAATTAATTTAGTTTCATATGTCTCTTTTTCATTTATTTTCTTTGATTTGTGTTTTAATAAAGTGTGCAAAAATCATTATCCAAAACAGTCTAAAAATCAAAGAAAATACAACTTCATGAGTCGGTATATAGAGTATGTAGATATGCCCATTTTTTGTTTTATTCATTTATTTTCTCAATTATAAAATTCAAAAAAGTATTGATGTGTAAATATTTTTCTTCCATTTTATTTGAGTTAATTTTAATTTTTCTTAAAACAATAAAAAAATGCAAAATAAAAATATAGTATTTTATATACATAAAAACCAACAAAAAATGAGTTTGTACAGATGATGTCTTTTGGTCCTGGTCCTTCATAAAAATTGTAGAGCTCATCAAGATTAACAACTTTCGTGAAGGAAAATTTTCAATTTGAGTTCATTTTATACTTTATTTTGGTTTTTTATATTTTATTTTGGATTTTGTGGTGGCAACACGTGACAACTCTAGAAACTGCCCCCCCATCCCAACCATCCTCCATCTAGACCGTTGGATCTAATCAGATCCAATAAACCTCTTATTTTTCCTCTCTTTTCTTTTTTTCTTTTTTTCTTAGCTATGTTTCTTCGTTCCAAGCATTGGATAACAAAGATATCCAAAGGTAGGGACTTCGTCCCCTTCCTTCTACATTCTTTGCCCAGCTCCAAGGCGACCCAACACCTCCGCTAATGCCCTCTACCTCTTGCGCTCTGCCTATACCACCTTCTCACCTGCCAACATTCCACACATCTTGGTCACCACCTCGTTGAATCTTTTTAAGCCTTACCCTCCTCCGCGAATCACGAAGAACCTAACACCTACCCAACAAAACCAACATCAGCATTGTCAATTCAGGGCATCCACCATTCGGGAGAGAGCTTGGGCCAACCCCTAGGCTCCGTCAGGTGATTAGTGCGAGAGGGAAGGTCGAACAACGATGGCTGTAAACACCCTGCCAAGATCCGTTGGATCTTTATCCATGTTGCAGTATCTTAAAACCTCGCTCCCCAGCTTCGAAGGTTCATCTCCGCCAACCTTCTCAAGGCAAGATCGGCCAAGGTCCTTCGATTCCTGATCACTACACTGGCAAGAAACCCACATCAAACAACCTCTCAACTCCTTCTTCTTTCCCCCTTCTTCTTCATCTTTATTTTATATTGTTCTTCTTCCCATCCATATTCTTTTCCCAATCTAAGACCCAACACCATTCTCAAGCACATCTATATTATTTTCCTGATCACCGCCCGTACCTTTATCTTTCCGCCTTTCATTTATTTTCTATCTCTATGTAGCCTTCCACCGATCAGCTTCCAATCCTCCATCGAACAAGGAAGCTCTGTTCCCACCTTCTTCTTCGGGACTTCACGTTCTGGTTGAACCATCCTAATCTAGAGCCATGACACTCTTTGCTAGTGAGCGGTTCTAGGAACCCAAGCACTAGAAGTTTACTTCCATTCATAAGTACATTGTCACAAGGTCTTTCTGTATCTCACTAGAGAACTACAACAAAAAAGGGTATGATTATGCAAATCAAACACCCATCCATTATTGTCAAATATGTATTGAGAATTTGGTCGAACCATTTCCACTCCCAGCCATCAGAGCTCCTCCATCCGAGATTCAACCTTCCACGGGAGATACTGCAACACGCCTGCCCAAACCCAACATCGATCAAGATCTTGAGAGGCTCAAGATAACCCAGTTCAGTACTGATCTCCATTGTCTCCCTCAAGTATTCTAGATCTCAAAAAACACCTGATGAACTCGAAAATCGCCTCTTTAATTATACTAATAATTTGTAGTGTAGGAGGCGAAAAACAATTGAACAAAAAACCACAATCTTTGAATGTTGTGGAAAATTTATACTTGACAAGTCTACCAAGGTCGAACACAGGGACATGAGTACTTTATTTTATCTATCGAATTTTGGTCAACTAAGAGCATGTGTGAATAAGTTCTCAATTTCAGGTCTTCATGCAAATGCACAATACAAGGCAAGTAGAATGATGCATGTATTTTTAGTTGATTTTTAATGCAATTTAGAGTGATGCATGAGAATAATGTAAGGTTGAATGCAAGGAGTAAACGTGCAAATAGTGAGTTACAAATATGCCCTAAAAAGATCATAAATTGAGCAACAATTTATAGTTTGAAATCAGAGTCATTTTTAGCATAACATCAAGAGCAAGCATCTATTTTATGACAAACCATTTGAGCAAGATACATCATCTAACAATAAAAAAACACCTCATTTAAAATGGTGTCAGATGAGAAAATTAAAATGCCATAAGATAGATGAAGAAACAAGGCTCAAAACGACATTAAAATCATGCAATTTGGACCTACGATGCTCAAGTTATGAAGAAAACAATACAGGGGCATAAATGTAAATAAAATGCAGGAAATAAAGTGATAAATAATTACAAATAGGCCCTTGGAGTTTGCAATTATGCAAAACCTCATGGGCCCATATGTAATTTCTCCATGCACACGAGGGCCTTTTTGTAAATCTGTAAACTCACGAGGACCTCCATGAAAAATACCCAGGCGCGCACATGAGGCACGCGCTTGGGGACTAAAGTGCAAATACACCAAAATATCCAGGTCTTCTATGCAATTTTCCCAGGCCCTCACGCACCCAGCACATGAGGGGTCCAGGCTCGGGAGGCTCGCAGGTTTGGAGACACATGGGTGGTTGTGTGTGGTTTGGTGGAAGGCTCGGGGACTCTGAGCCTCTGGTTCATTGCGAGGCTTGGAAATGCCACGTGTCGTCATCACAACCGTCCGATCCAGATGATTGGACGGTAACTACTCTTCCTTCTTCTGCCGCTGACTGCCGAATGAGGTTGTGCTCCGACGAGCCACGTGAAGCTCCACCGTGCTCCGGGAGGCCCTCTGAAGGTCGGAGCAGAAAGATGTGGTCCTCGCGAAGGAGCTGGAGGCGCGGTGGTCCTCCGAGAGTGAATGGGTTGGGTGATCGATGAGGAGCCACTGGTGGCGGAGATGAAGGTTGGAGATGATGTGTGAGCTCTGACCATTGAAGAGGCTGGTACCTGCATATGTTAGGATAGCCGATGCGTGTGTGCGTGAGTGATGTGAGGTGAGTGGAGGCTGTGGAGGCGGTGGCCAAGATCTTCTTCTCCGGCGAAGCAGGGGAAGTAGGGTGTCGGAGAGGCCGAGGTTGTGGAGAAAGGGGAAGGGTGAGTGGAGGTGTCGGCGTGGATGAGGGTGAGTTGGCGGAGCTTAGCGGATGGTCTGATGGAGTTGAACGAGGGTGTAGGTGATGGAATAATTAGGAGAAAAGTCAATAAAAAATAAGATAGGAGAGTACCTCGTCGGAGAGGGGGAATCCGGTGGAGGAGTGATGAATCTCGGATTCATCACTCTAAGTCTCATTTATTAAGCTCAATTCCCTCAAAATCATCAGCATATCTGCATCTATTCTGCATAATTAGCATTCATACATGTTTTCATAAAAATTGCATTTTAGCCATTATGTTTGCACAAAACAAGAAGCCAAAAATCCAAGCCAACGTTGACCTGTAAGTAGCCTAATTTCCCAGATTTTTAACTCCTTCGTGCTAACTCCGAATGACACAAAACCACCTCCATTGTGTACATATCACTAACAAGAATAAACGAAAAATACAAAAAAATCACTAACCCTGTTAAGTGGACCAAAAACCCAAACCCTAGTTTCAGGATTTCCGGACTAAAAGCCCCATATCTTCCCCATCCAGTGTCCGATTTGGTCCTACTCACTTTTGAACTAATGCACATTCAATTACCTTCAAAACATGACCAAGTTCAAGTGAATCAGAGCTCGTATGTGAAAGCTTGGTTTTTGGGCCTCTTTTGTACATTGTGTATTTTAGCGGTTTTTTGACACGTATTTTATGTACATACTTTCTTAATCAATAAAAATCCAAAAAAATTAGATTAAGGTGTCTTTATTTGTCTTTGATTTTTTTCATATTTTTTTCCGGATTTTTATCTGATTTAAACTTGACAAAAAAATTAGAAAACCCAAAAATCAAGGTATTCTATGTACATGGGATACCCCCAAAAAAATCATTTTTTACATTTGACCAATTTTGGCTTTGATGTCTTCATGAAAGTTGTAGATCTCATCGAGACGAGCATTTTTTGTGAAGGAACTTTATTGATCCGATGTCGTTTACTATTTATTTTTAATTTTACAGAATCTTTTTCTTCGATTTTTCTGGAGCTGACACGTGGCAGCCCCTGGGGATATATGTTTTTATAAAAAAACTTATTAAGCGGGCCGCACGTGCAAGGCACGTGCCCCCAGGCACGTGCCAAGCACGTGCGCGCCTCTTCTCCCCTTCGCCACGTGTCTAGATCTGGGCCGTCCGATCTCGGCCGATCGGACGACCCACCCTCATCTCCTACCTCCCCTCTTCTACTCCGAAACTTCCGCAACCGCCGCCCCCGCTATCTTCGTAACCACCGCCGCCTCTCGCCTCCGCTTCCCTCGCATCGCCAACAACATCCACACATCTCGCAACCTCCTCATATCGTGACCCTCCTCCTATTTAAGCAGCGTCGCCGACCCACCTTGACGTCATCCGCCGATAGCTTGGTCGTCAACGCGACGGAGGCGGTGACAGCGCCTCCATTCCGTCCCGGCGAGATCCGAAGCTCTTCGGGCTTCGTTGCAGACGCGCCCTCCATTGCGCCATTGCTGCTGGTGCTCCGGCCGTGTGCCGTCGAGCCAAGTTCTCCTCCAACGCACTTCGACGTTCATTCGCTCCATCTTCGACAACCTCGCTCACCTCCAACCGCCTTCGACAACGCGACTACGTCAACTTCGCCAACAACCTCTCCCAGCTTCAACCTCCGACGATCCACCGGGGCACCGCCGTCCTTCGTCTCCAGAAGCCACTCGACCACCAAAGGGCTCCACCACCGATAAAGCACTCGGCGGTGCCCTTGGCCCTGCCTCCGCCTTCGCACCACCGCACAGCCAGCCGCTCCTCCACCTCGCCTTTGCATCTGCCGGATCGTCCCCGCCTCGCCTTCACCGTCGCAACGCCGTCGACCCCTCCGCCCCTCTCAGGCCGCCGGCACCGGGTTCAGCCCGAGGCCCCCACGCACGTGCGAGGCACGTGCGTCGTGGGGGAACGTCAGAAGAACCCTCCCCAGGGGTCACGTGCCTTGTCTGTTTCGGTAATTACAATTAGATCCTCCCCAGTGCATTCTTTTATAATTACTTATTTTATTTATATTGCATCTGTATCCCTGTCTTCCCCTTTAGTTTTGAACCTCTTTATTGCATTATTTATTTAATACAAAAATAGCATGATGTTTGTTGACTAATTCTCTACATTTGAACATATTGTGGATATTTTTATGATTGATGGTTAATTATTGATCAATTATTCTGTGAAAAATTGTGAATTTTGCCCATCTTGTGCTCTTAAATTTATATTTGATTAACCATTGCTTTAAAAATCCCTAAAAAATCATATATTGTAGAGTTAATTGTGCTTGATATTGTGCCCAAAAAGAATTGCATTTGCGTACATAGTTTGCCCTGTAAAAATCATTTTGTATAATTCAGTGTTTAATTTTTAATATGTGTTAAACCCACATTTTTGAGGTGTACGATTTTTCTGAGATCCATCACCTAGTGATAGATCTTAGATAATTTTATCTCTTGAAAACAAATAGTTTTAATATTTATTATAATTAAATATTGAAAATCATTCTGTTTGCATTTAAAAATTCATAAAAAAATTCATGTTGCATCTAAAAATTCTAAAAAAATTACAGTACATTCATTTCATCATCATTTACATTGTGGCCATGTTTCATATTTTTTGGACATCATTTGAACGTAATTTGCATTTTAGTCCCTAAAATAGGCCAAAATTGCACCTCGCGTCCCCTATTTGCATTAAAAAATCCAAAAAAAACCGCCTCAAAAATCGTGCACGAATATTGACAGACATAACTTTAGGTTGTTCCTTTACCTCCTTGTGATCGATCGTGGGACTTACCCAAGTAAAATAAACATACCACTTGATTAAAAATTGAATAATATTTGTGGTTATTTTTTGACCGACTCCGATCGCCGCCTACAACGAACGACAAACCTTACTTTGGCACGAACATGATAAAAACAACTCATTAAAGCAGCTATTCACGGACTCGTCAGATGGCGCCGTTGTCGAGGAGGCAAACTGCTTAGTTTTGTGTTTTGACATTTCTTGTTCGGTTTTCCGCATTCAGGTAGTCTGACCCCCAAATTTTTCATTGTAAATTCTATTTTTTATTTCCCACCTTTATTTTTCAACATTTATTTTCGCTTATTTTATTATTTGAGTCACTTTCTTACACATATCTCTCTTATTTTTCTTGCGAGGTACCCGACGTACGTGGAGCGGTTTTTCAAGAAACAGAAGCATCTTCACCGACATCCTAAAAGCCGCAATTAATTTAAGATCGAGTCGAGTCGTGAGAGAGCGGAGAGTCTAGGTTTTTAATTTCTGCAACTTTCAATTTCTGCTCATTTATAGCGGTGTCCGTTTGGACTCTCGCGTGTGTAAAAAGACTTTGAACTCTATCTATGGTGTGTCGTGGTCTGTTTCACACTCCGGTGAGGGTGGGGCCCGACTTGAGTAGCGATTTGGATAGACCTGCACATACGGCTCTCAGAGCATTCATATTTTTGATTGTGCTCGTAGGATCTTAAGCTACACTGCACTATTAACTTAGACGCACATAGATCGTTCAACTTAACCAAAATTTAACTCAATTCTTCCCTGCTAATAGAACTTTTTGCTTAGGTGCAGTTTTTCCTCGGCTTGCATTCTATTTAGAATAATTTTTAAAATTCTGTCTAGCATCCCACATAGAGATTGCGAGGATTCACTGTAAGTCTTCTAACTGAGCATTCATCATAGTTTTCCGCGTGCATCGGCTTTTCCCGAATTTCTCCCTCTTGTTTTATCACATAATTATAAAAGAAATTTGGACTGGACGGTAGACGTGTATTTGTGCTCATTTAAATTCTTTGGTGATCACCTAATAAAAACTGGAACTGCTAAATATAACCGATTTCAAAATAACCCATAAAATCAAGAATTTCTGCGGGAGAGCAACCCCGACCTTGGATGTTTCTATTTTTCTGAGTGAGCGAGAGACGACACTTAAGGCTAGAGCCCAAATCCGAAATCTCGGCACCTAACAGCTCGCTAAATTTTTGCCAAGATTTATTTATCACCAACTAAAATTGAAAAGATAATAGCTGAACTCTTACGGCTTCATTGTGTGCGTTGGTGAACCTGGGGTTTGAATTGTGTTTGCATTGGTGTGCGTGAACCGATATCGAAGATCAACAGCCACACATTTGATAAAATTTCTCTTGACTATCCCGTGCAATCATCTCTCCTCTTTTCTTGATAATGGAACTCTTGTCCAAAAACTCTTGCAGATCCAACCCCCCATTCCTTTCAAAAATGACCGAACATCTATCTGAAAACCCATCAGAGCTATACTACGAAAATGAATTTGTTTCGGTTAGGCCCAAATCAACTAAATCCTCTTCTTTCAATAATCCTCCAACATTTGCAGGAAACTTTCACCCGCAAATAAATTTAGCCCCCTCATTGAATTCTTACTCAAATCATCCAACCACACATAACCACCTACCATCTTGGACTGAACCGCCTTATTATCAGTTTCTCGCCAATAAAATATTTCAAAATCAAAATCCCTTTGAGTCTCATGACTGGCAGAGAAACCAAACCCAGATGGAAAGACATGCACTGACTGATCATCGGCATTGGATTGACCATGATAGACCCCTCGTCAGACATGATACTTATACAGAGGACTAGAATGACCACATAAAAACATATAATACCTGTATGCTGACTCCACAATATCAAAGTCTGACAAATCATGATCAAAGGATTGAACTCTACTCAGACCAACACATGTCTGGACCATATGAGCAGCCTCCTTCCATAACTTTTGAGGAGACATTTTCAGGAAATAATGATCATATGTCGGATATTCCATGAAACTCTCCTCTCAGCACAAACGGAAAAATGGAAGATGAAATTATCGAACACACACCGACTGCTCCCATGATTGATCATGAATAGAATTTTGAGGATGATATTTCGAGGATAAATAAGAGATTCAATTCAATAGAGGATAGATTTCAACAATTTACCGACTGATTAATTTCACTCTATGGGAGCTCGGATATAAAAATGAATGAGGAAATGATTGGATCTCATTTTGACAATTTTGAGGATGTTCAAAAACCTAGGGATGATTATGTGAACGTCACTTCTGCTTATTATTCCCCTAGACATGACTATGCATCTGACTCCTTATCTGAACATCACAGCTCCTGCTTATTTGAAGAACACACCACATCACCACACCACACAGAAAATACCAAAAAAATCTGAATATTCAAAAATCACAAAAAAATTGAAAATCTCAAAAAATACATAAAAATTGAAACTGAAGAAGATCTAAAGAATTTGGATCCTGTTGTTCTGATGAGCCAAAAATTCTCTCAATCAATCTGGGATCAGGTATAAATAATCACTCTCGGGTCGTTGCGACCCGGATCGAGAGATAAAATCAGGCTCAACAAGAAAAAGAGAAATCAGACCACCAATCAACACACTAAAATAATAAAAATAAAATAGTGGCCCTGGCTATGAGATTAGCCTGGTGTAGCATCCAGGGTCGGACTCAGCAAGCACGAGTTGGCCTCGCGGCCTACGAAGTAGCCAGAAAGCAAAATAAAATAACAACAAATATTTTTGGTGGTTTTTAAATATTTTTATATTTTTTGGATCTTTAATAATAAGGAAAATAAAGAAAAAGCTAATACAAGCAACTTCAATCAATTATTTAAATAATCAAAAAGGGTCCAAAAATTCAAACAAAAATATTTTTATGTTTTATAGGTTTTTTACTGTTTTGGTGATTTTTTGAGATTTTTATAGTTTTTATGGAATTTTCTAAAAATAAAAGAAGGCAGAAACAGAAACTAGCTGTCCAGCCAAGCTTGAAAGGGCCAAGAAAAATATCAAAGGGCCCTGTAATAGCCTGGAGGTAATTTTTATAAAAATAGCAACAACAAAGAAAATTCAGAAGAAAAGTTTGTATTTTTTGGATTTTCTATAATTTTTTAGAATTTTTATAAGTTTTTAAGTGTTTTTTAATTTTTAAGATTTTTGTAAGTCCAAAAATAACCAAAAATGCACAGAAAATCAAATATACAAAAACAAACAACACTTAATTTTTTTAGAATTTTTAAAAGAGTTTTTATATTTTTCTACGATTTTATTATTTGGACAGATACAAAAATGGCTGTATTTGAATTTTTAAAAATAGAAAAATGCCTCAAATATGTACCCAGAAATTAGAGAAATTTTTGCACAGTGGCATGAGCTACTTATCCAAATTTTACACAAATTGGGTTAAGTTTGATATTTTATTTAAATAAAATAAAAACATGGAGTGCACAGGGACCTATATGTAAAGAAAACTAGTTGCAGGGGCCAGACATTAACACAACAGAAAACTCAGGGTTCAATCATGCAAAAAGCCCAGCGTACACGCGCAAATCACATGATCCAGACATAGAGGGCTATAACTGTAAATTCTGTTTATAAAAGTGCTAGCATTAATATCCAAGAACTACAAGATAGAGAGCGCAAAAAGCCCAGACCTCACGTGTCGATGCACGTGGTTCACACACACAGGGACTAATATGCAAATACGATAAACATCCAGGTCCTCTATGCAATTTAACCAAAATAAAAACAACTATACCTAATATTTACAGGACTAATTAATAAAAGCAGAAGAAAGAAGGGCCTAAGTGTAAATTACCCTTTATTAACACGGACGGCCAAGGGGTGGCCACGTGGCTGATCTGACGGTGCTGGATTCTCGGGCCACCCTTCGTTCAAATGGATGGCTGGGATCAAGCCCTAGAAGAATCGGACGGTCGGTGCAACTCCTCAGATGGACGACTGGGATAATATCTGGAGCGAAGGGCTGATCCAACGACGGCAGAGGATCCTGGAAGAACAAGGCTCCGACGAACTTCCCCGGAGCACCACGGGTGCGTTGGACCTCCTCGGGGGCTGCAAAGATGTGGAACGGAATCGCCAAGGCCTCCCGCAGATGGTGGACTCCTCCGATGACGCCGAGAAGCTCCGAGGAGCCCCAGCGACGAAGGCGGAGCTGGAGCTCTGTGCCTAGATGTTCGGACCCTCAGATGGGTCTCCTTCGACCTGCAAAATAGCACGAGAGGACTCCTGGGTCGATGGCAAACTGCCTCGACCCGGTTAGAGCGAAATGGGTGGCTGGCGCGTCGAGATGGGCGACCTCCGGCGAGGCGACGGCGAGGGAGGTCAAGTTCTTGATTCCGGGTCGAATCAAGATGGGTGAATGGGCGAAGAACGCGAAGAGAGTCTCGTGAAGATGTTGGTCGGGTCGGTCGATGAAATGGGTGAGCGGCGTGGTCGGAATCGATGAGAGATGGCGGCGGAGCGACTTGGGGGAAATCGAAAATTAACAAAGGATAGGAAGAATCGAAGGTACCTGATGAGTGGAATCGACTGTGGACGAGCTGAAGAATCTCTTGGTCGTCACCTCGAGGGTCGTCGGGGCCCGAGGCTCGGGCGCTGCTCACGACGGTGCACGACGACAAGGAGGTCACCAGATCAGTGGCGGAGGGCTCCTCTCCTCTCTTCGACACCACCCTCGCACTGCTGTCACTCAGGGGAAGGGGATGGAGGTCCTGGGACGAAGAAGTAGCGCCAAAGATGGAGTGAAATTGCGGCAGGAGGTTTGGTTAAATATGGTGAAGGGTCCGGCTAGATTGAATCGGGCATGGACACATGAAGCACGGATCCCTAGGCTCAACCCCGGGCGAGGATCTCGGATGAAGGAGGATCAAATGGAGCCCGGGGTTTGGGTATTTGGTGGTCGGATCGAGCGGGGAAAAAGTTGAGAAATCGGGTCTGGCGCCCAGATTCGCGAGAAGAGGGTCCGCGGGGGAGAGTTGACCGGGGGTCAACAATCCCCCGTGGACCAATAGGTATTCAGCTTTTATTAAATATTTGATAATTCAATAAAAAATAATTAATGAATTAATTCGAAAAACTTAAAACATGAAAAATGTTTATTTTTTTAAAATTTTTTAGTGATATTTATTTATTTTTTTGAAATAAAAATAATGTATTTACAATATAGTATTATTATATATAGGTATATACATATGTATTTTTGATTTTTGATTATTTATTTTTATACAATTTATTCCAATTTTATATTTTATTTATTTATAGAATAAAATTTAGAATAATATGGTATTTTTATTTTATTTTTATTAATTATTTACATAGAGTAAATAAATAGGTATATACATTTATTTACATGGTATATATACAATGTTGATTTTGATTTTGATTTTATTTCTTTTTATTTTATTTTTATTTTTATGATTTATATTTTATTTATTTACACCATGAAATGTATAATGTAAATATATTTTTATTAAATTTTAATTATTTATTTACAAGAGGAAAATAAATAGATGAGTGGTTCTATGTACAGGGCATATATACAATGATGAAGGGAATTATTTTATTTTATTTTTGTTTTGTTTTTCCCAATTTTATTTTAATTTAATATTTACAAATATGTATAAATATATACACACCCATTTTTATTTTGAATAAGAGGAAAACAATTTTTATTTATTTATAGGTATATGCACACACATGAGCTTCCCTATCTCTCTCTACTTGGGTTCTTTTGCGGTCAGGCCCATGCTGAGCCCTCCCTTGGGATTAGGTCGCTCAATATTTATTCTAAATATCTCCCTCTTTTTCTTTTATTTCTTTATTCTTTTATTTATGCACAAAAACATGCTAATAATGCATATTTACACAATGCATGCAATATGATAATTATTGCTATTTACAAGTATCTACATGTGTTTTGCATAGGTTTTGTAGCTAAAATAAAAGAATAAAGAGTGATGAATGGGCATTCATCACCCCCCTATACTTAACTTTGCTAGTCCCTTAGCAAACACTTATTTGAAAAAGAAGTGAAAAAGAAAAAGAAAAAGAAAAAGAGGAGAAAATGCATGGATCAATGCTGATTATTAAACTTGCCTTCATTAAATTGAAATATGGAGCTCGATCAGATCTTTGGATTATTAATGTGTCGGAACCTTATTTAGACTTAGGTTTAAAACTCAACAACCTCTAAGATCCACTAATCTATAGTCAAGACTCCTCAACAATCAAGATTAGAACAAGTCTACATACACAAACCCTGAAGACCATGAATCTTTCCTTGTATAGTGTATGTGAGGAATAGCTCTCCACCTCAGAAGTAGCAACTTGACAACCCTCCCCAACAAGGTAATTCTATGACCCTAGTCTGGCCACTCTTTCCTCGAGGAACGGGGTATTCCCTTCTAAGTTCAACTGGCTCAAGAAGAGGGGGAAGAAGAGAATGGATCATGGCCAGTGTAGCCATGTATCCTTGGGAGCTCAACCAGTGTAGCTAAGTCTCCCTGCTGCAAGCTATATAAGATGGAACATGAGTCTCAAGCGTTGCTTATTGCACTATATACATACTCCGGTGGGATTATTATTTTCTATCAGACCCACCACTTTTTTGGAGTTATTTTCTTTTTGCATTTTTTTCAAGTGCATCTATACACATATTTACATGGTGCAACATATGTACATAAGGAGTTTTTCCTCTTGATCCAGTAGACTATCCCTCTTTTGAAGCATTATTGCAACCCACAACTCCTGTCGTTAGACCTCATGGCAACCAGACCAAGTTGAGACGCACTTTCTTCACTAAAAGAAGAAGAGAGGTTCCGCCTAGAAGTACTACCCTCATATGCTACCCAAGTCAAGGAAGACTGCCTCCTCCACCTCATCCGTAGAGAGCTCGGTGTAAATTGCGGGTCCAAGTCAAGCCATTGTCTATATGAGTCATGTGTGTGTTGTTAAGTGCTCTACTTAGGCTCATTGAGATGACATGTGATCATAGCCTAGTGGACTCAAAGAATTAAGTCACCATGGACCTGAAAAGCCTTAACCCTAAGCCCTATAAGGTTCCTCTTATGATTAGGTGGATTAAGATCTTAATCAAGCTCCATTTTCCAATTTAATTCCAGGCTAGTTTAAATGTCAACTATAATCCAGGAAAAACTGTACAAGTATATACAAGGATGCTATTTTACAAATATTTACACATGTGCAAAATTTTTGAAAAATGTTTCGAAATCATGGATGTATGCATGAATGCAAGTTTTGCAAAATATTTACACAAATTTACACAAGGTTTTTGCAAACTTTTGATTTTCAAAACATTTAAAAAAAATAAAATTTTGCACTATATACATAGTTTTGATAAGAAAATATTTACACAAAAGTTACACAAAAAGATTTTGAAAACATTTTTTACAAAAATAATTTGTACAATAGCTATGTATGTGCAATCAAAGAATATTTATTTACAAGGAAAAAATTTTATTTTTTTATGGATTTTTGGACTTTTTAGCCATTTTTATTTATTAACACACTCACACAAAGTACGAGTTATGGCTAAAGTATATATGAAATATATACACACCCCTATACTTAGCTCGAACTATGTCCTCAGAGTCAAGAGCGATGAAGAAGACATAACTCGTGCTTAGTATAGGGAAGTGAAAAGGATGGCTATATACAAAGACGAATCAAAGAATATAAAATCAAGAGGATCTCGACATTTCCCCCTATACTTAGGATCAAATAATCCTAAGTATAGCAGGCTGTACACAAAGGGAAGACCAAGTGAAGAATGTACAGGGTCTACCCCTCCTATACTTAGGGTAAAATGTCCCTAAGTATAGGCAGCAAAAACGGAGGTAGAAATGAATCAAAAGAATACCCGAGAGTCCTACATCCCCCCTATACTTAGGGTAATGTACACCCTAAGTATAGCATAATCATAAGATGAGAAAAGGGATGTGGGACTAAAGAATACAATGATATGGACATCTGGATCTCTACAAGTCGGGAGAATCAGTGATAATCAGGCAAGAGATGCAATAGATGTGAGTCAAGCGAGCACATCTCACGCAAAATGAATAGGGGCAACATCAACGACCCGCGGCTCATGATCTAGAAATGGCTTGAGCCACTGGCCGTTCACTCGAAAGGTACTTTCAGAAGACAACTCAGATATGTCAATACTCCCATTGTCATGTACCTTTCTCACCAAATACGGTCCTTTCCATTTGCTCTGTAGCTTCCCTGGAAATAGACAAAGCCTAGCATCAAACAGCCATACTCTCTGTCCAGGCTCAAAATGCTTGTGACTGATATGAGAATCATGCCACTCCTTCACTCTCTCCTTGTACTGTAGGCTGTTTGAAAAGGCGGTATCACGAAGCTCCTCCAAGGATGCTAACTCTGCCCTCTTATGATCTCCTACACTATCTAGATCCAAAAGTATATCAGTGACAACCCAAAGTAACCTATGTCTCAACTCAACAGGTAAATGGCACGGCTTGCCATAAACGAGGCGAAAGGGAGATCTGCCCAAAGGTGTCTTGAAAGACGTCCTATATGCCCACAAGACCGAGTCCAAAAGCTGTGACCAATCCTTTCGGTCAGGGTGGACGACTTTCTGCAATATAGTCTTGATCTCCCTGTTCGACACTTCGGCTAGACCATTCGTCTGAGGGTGGTATGGAGTGGCAACTCGATGGTCTATGCCGAACTCGCTAGCAAGGGCCTTTACCTTGTCATTAACGAAATGAGACCCCCCATCAGATATCAACACTCGAGGTACCCCGAACCGTGAAATGATATGCTTCCTCAAAAATGTGCATACAGTCCTGGCATCTGCGGTTCGGGCGGGGATGGCCTCAACCCAACGACTAACATAGTCCACGGCCAACAGAATGTACTCAAATCCCTGACTCCTAGGGAATGGACCCATGAAATCGATGCCCCATGCGTCAAAAACCTCACAGAAGTGAATGGGCTGCATCGGCATCATATCACGCTGTCCACAAGTGCCCATCCTCTGACAGTCAGTACACCTCTTCACGAACTCATCAGAGTCCTTGAAGAGAGTAGGCCACCATAGGCCGGATTGGAGCACTTTCTGTGCCCTTCTCTTCCCAGAGTGATGTCCTCCTGCCTCAAGCTTGTGGCAGTAAGTGAGGACGCTATGGTGCTCCTCCTGAGGAATGCACCTACGCCAGACGCTATCCCCTCCTTCATGGTAAAGGATGGGATCCTCCCAATGGTAGGACTTGGCCTTCGCGAGGAAGGTCTCAAGTCTCTGCCTGGGCCAATCTTGTGGAACTTTCTTAGCAACAAGAAAGTTCACAATATCGGCATACCATGGGAGAGAGGCGATAGCAAGGATCGCCTCATCTGGGAAGGTCTCACAAATAGGCTCAGTCTGCTCAGAATCCTCAAGATGCTCTAATCGGGAGAGATGATCCGCCACCACATTCTTGACTCCAGGCTTATCCTTAATCTCTATGTCAAACTCCTGGAGTAGAAGTATCCATCTGGTCAATCTGGCTTTGGAATCCTTCTTTGCCATGAGGTACCTGATGGCGGTATGATCAGTGTAAATGGTCACTCTAGATCCGATAATGTAAGATATGAACTTATGTAGGGCAAAAAACTACGGCTAACATCTCCTTCTCAGTGATAGTGTAGTTCTGCTGCACGACGTCCAATGTACGGCTAGCGTAGTGAATGGAAAATGGGACTCCATGCCTCCGCTGTCCCAGTACGGCCCCTACGGCAAAATCGGAGGCATCCATCATGATCTCGAATGGAAGAGACCAATCAGGCGGCTGAAGGACAGAAGCCTCAACAACACATCTCTTGAGAGTCTCAAACGACGAAAGACACTTGTCATCGACAAGGAACTCGGTGTCTTTCGTCAACAGATCAGTCAACGGTCGGGCAATCCTACTGAAATCATGAATGAAGCACCGGTAGAAACCGACGTGCCCCAGAAAAGACCGTAACTGCCGCAGGTTGGACGATGGTGCGAGTTTTCTAATGACATCTACCTTGGCCGGATCAACCTCCATGCCCCTGTTGGAGATGATATGGCCAAGCACTGTCCCCTGAGTCACCATGAAATGACTTTTCTCCCAAGAAAAACACTAGATGAACCTCAATGCATCGCTGAAGGACTCGGTCTAGGCAGTCAAGACAGGAGTCGAATCCGTCGCCGTAGACCGAGAAATGATCCATGAAGACCTCCAAGCACTCCCCCACCATGTCCGAAAAGATAGACAGCATGCACCTCTGAACAGTCGCAGGGGAGTTGTATAGCCCAAATGGCATGCGTCTAAAGGCATATGTACCAAAGGGACAGGTGAAGGTAGTCTTGTCCTGGTCCTCGGGCGCGATGGCCACCTGATTGTAGCCAGAGTACCCATCCAAGAATAAGTACTGGCTCTTCCCTGCTAGTCTCTCAATGATCTGATCTATAAAGGGTATGGGGAAATGATCCTTCTTGGTGGCCTGGTTGAGTCGTCTGTAATCCACGCAGACTCGCCAAGAAGTGGGTACCCAGGTAGCGATCTCCTCTCCAGACTCGCTGACAACTGTAGTGATGCCCGTCTTCTTGGGCACCACATGAACCGGACTGACCCACTTGGAGTCGGAGATGGGGTAGATAAAATCGGCGCTCCACCATTTCGAAATCTCCTTCATGACAACCTCTCTCAGATTCGGGTTCAGCCGCTGCTGGAACTCACGCGACGGCTTTGCCCCCTCCTCGAGATAGATATGGTGGGAGCACAGGGCCGGACTTATCCCCTGGAGATCAGCTACGCTCCATCCTATCACCATGCGATTCTTTTCAAGAACCCCCATCAGACGGGATTCCTGCTCTCCGGTCAAATCGGCGGAGATAATGATTGGGTACATCTCATGCTCACCCGCAAGAAACCTATACTTCAGCGACGCAGGAAGTGGCTTCAGCTCTGGACATGTCGGTGCTGGCGGATCTGGCCTCTGAAAACTCTGAGTGAATGCTGCCAAATCTGCATGGGAGAACGAAAACTCTCGCTCACAATCTGAATCTGGAGAAGGCTACTCTAATGGACTGTCTCTGCTCTGCATGGCATCAACCTCCTCCCTAGCTGTAGGCTCAGTAGAAGCCAGATCTGGTATGAAATCATCAAACTCTGCCCAATCAAAATCTGACTCCGAGGGATCTGTATCATCATCACAAAAACAACTCTGTCTCGCGGTCGAGAATCGGCTATGCTGCCTGTAAGGTATCCTGGACTAGGAATGCGCTCTCCAAGCTCTATCTGCTGGCATCTCTGCATCACCGGACTCTGAAGGTGAGAGGATGACCTGTGCATCGGGGTCTGCCCAAACTGCCTCATCATCTGTGATCTCAAAGTCGTAGTCTTGGTGGATGTCTGGCCATGCATCTATCATCTGCTCTGAATCAGTGGTCGGCTCTGAGCATGCTGAATCTCTGACTCTGATATCCTCGACCGTCTCTATTTGTACACTCTCGCCCTCGATGCGAAAGTATACCATCCCGCTATCATGGTCGGTCACTACCTTGGCTGTGGCCAAGAACAGGTGACCTAGAATGATGGGGGTATCGATCACTGACTCAGGGATCTCCATGTCCAACACAACGAAGTCCATGGGAATTGCAGGCCCTGAATCGTGACGACAACGTCCCTCAGCAACCCCTTCGGCCTCTTGACAGATCGATCAGCAAACTGAAGGACTGTCCTGCTCTGTCGTAGAGTTCCCAACTCGAAGCGGTCGAGAAGGGCTGCCGGAAGTAGGTTGATCGAAGAACCGCTGTCTAATAGAGTGCGGTCGAACATCTGCTCACGGATATGGCATCTGACATATGGGGCTCCTGAATCTGGCCTCTTGGCCGGCAGACGGTTCTGAATCGCGAAACACGTGGCTTTGGTCAGCACATGGATCTCAGACTGGTGGTTCCTCCTCTTCCTCCTAACTGTGGTCCTGTCTCTGAGTGATCTCTGGAGTAGAGGGATGTGCTGCAAGGCCTTCTGAAGAGTCAGCTGAATGTGGAATCGATCGATCATATGCTGGCTGAACTCCTCCTGCTGCTTCTTTTTGGGATTTTTGGTTTTCTTCCCCTTACCCAAATGGAGTGCTCTAGGGAAGGGGATCACAGGGTCCTTCTCAGATGAAGGACTAGGAAAGGGTCTAGGCTGCTCAACGGCAGAATCCACACATACATCAAGCACCACAGGTGGATCAGAAGAAAATAAACCCTTTTCTTTATTGCCAGAAGTGTCTTGAGATACATGAACAGAAGGAAAGACTACAGGACTCGCAGAAGTAGAAACGGTGGCATCAGTACCACCCTCGGCAGGTCGACTCACGACATCAGCACCGCACTCTGGCTCGGCAACACTGGTGGCGTCAGTACCACCTCCTCCATCTGGTGAAGCAACGACATCAGTACCGTCAGTGGGATCAACATCCATGGTGGCATCAGTACCACCGTCATCATCTCTCGCGGCATCAGTACTGTGCTCCTCCTCGCCTGGCGCTCCGAAAGTGGCCTGGGGGTGTCGCTCAGACGAGGCGCTGCCTGCTGGCATCCTACCGCTCCTAAGTGTGACAAAGTCAGTATCAAACAGATAGGCAGACATATCACCAAATGAATCACTCGGAGTGGCATACTCTGTGAAATCTACCTGCTCAGACTTCCTCTTGAGGTTGTTCGGGTTCGGCTCAATCTGGGCAGGGATGGTGTCCTTCCCTCTCACAATCTCCCGCATCTCCTGGAGGAACTCGTCCATCTCCCATTTGAATGTAGCATGCTGTTCGGTCAGGAGGCGGGCTATGTCATCTAAGGCGGGGTTCTCATAGATGGCCCATGAGAACCTGACGGGTGCCTCGCTGGTAGTGAGGCTGCTGTTGTGGCTGGTGCTGCAGGTGAGAGGGGTACTGCTGTGGATGAAACTGCTGTTGAGGCTGATCACGCCTCCAAGAATGTCCCTGCTGATAGGGACGAGGACCATTCTGGGATGACTGCTGCTGCTGCTGGTACACTGGGGGTTGCTGCTGCTGGTGATCTCGCTGATGGCCGTACTGGCCACCCTGTCCTGAAGGCTGCTGCTGGGAGCTGGCACCTCCGGTCGACCAACGGATCTGGGATGATCTCGTCGGATTACCGGGCTGAGGATGGTCGTACCAAATCCCGTTGACATCCATCAATGGCTCGGGCTCATAGGTGGCTGGTGGGAGTACAGTCAGAGGCTGATCCGGCTGGTAGACCACCATCTGTGTGTCTGGAGATGGTGGCGACTGGTAGTGTGGCTGCGGCTGCTGGTACGGCTCCGCCTGTACAAGATGGACATGTCTAGGCTGGCTGGAGTTGGAGCGCTGGGATGAGCTGCCGCTGCTACTCGGATCTCCTCGTGACTAAAGACGGGGCTGAGAAGCTGTCTGTACCTCCTGGAGACACATGAGGCTGTGTCTTCAAGTCACTCAACGTCTGTGCCATCTGCTCCATCTGCGTGATACCCTGGCACTGCTTCTTCTCTATGATCTCCATCCGTCCAGCTTCTCGCTGATAATGCCCATGTCAACGGCTGTGGACTCTGCCTGTGCTGCTGCCGCTGATGAAGTGGATGGACCGGCGTCGACCCTTGCGATCCTCTGGTACTGCACGGTCTGTGGCTGAGGACGTGCCCTGTGTGTAGAGTCGGGTCTGGGACATCATCATATAGTTCTCAGCCATCTCCTCGTAGATGGCCCAGACCTGATCATGATCCTTGATGAAATAGGACCCGCCACATGAAGCATTCACCAGGCCCTGTAGCTCTGGTGTCAGCCTGCAGAAGAAGCTCTGAACAAGGTTCGGCTTCGAAATCTCATGGTGCGGGCATCTGTCGGTCAGCTCACGGAACCTCTCCCACGCCTCGTGGAATTGCTCATTGGGGAGCATGGAGAAGTTGCTGATCAGGGGCCCTCGCTGCATTCGTCCGCCTGAGTGGATAGTACTTGTTCAAGTACTCGGTGCGGAGCTGTTCCCAGGTGTATACGAACTTCCCCAAATGCTTCAGCCAGGTGGCTCCTCTATCGGCCAGTGAGAAGGAGAAGGCAATCATGTAGATGGTATCCTCGTCCACCTGTCTGTCGTGGACGGTGCTGCAGATCATCAAAAACTCCTGAAGGTGGAGATGGGGCTCCTCAGTGGTGAGCCCTTGGAACCGGGGGAGAAGCTGCAAGGTCTTCGGGGGGAACTTGAAGTCCCCACGATAGATGGTAGAACGACCCAACGATGCGCAAAGTCGATCCGAGGTTGTGTAACTCCCGCATCGGTCTTGGTGGATCTTCGACTGCTGCTGCGGCTGCTGCGCATCATCGGGCATCCTCGACCCGTCTCTTGGGCCACGCTGGGCTCGGTCGGCTCTCATCTGCTCAATCTCTTGCCTCATCTCAATCATGAATGCTCCCTGATCCCTCAGCTGCTGCTATACTGTCTCTAGAGAGGCGATCATGGTGGAGTTTATCGCACCCTGGTCCAAGATGAATGTCTGCTCTGGCTGGGGACCTCTGGTGTGGTCGTCACTGCTACCGGCCATGGTCTCTGCAAAGGCAAAAGACCCAAACTCAGGTGGCGATAAATCAGTCTGCGGTCTCTCATCTGGCACTGGTATCTCAGAAACAGAAGAAGGGTGGTCGAGGGGAACAGGGTGGAGTCGAACTCGGGTTCGGAGAGCGGGTCTCGGCTCTCATGAACCACCTAGATGAGCGGGCTGAAGTGTTGGGAAGCGGTGCAGCCAGAGGCTGCCTAAGGGACCTTATGCCCATCATCTTGATCTGGCGAGTCGGGCGGATGGGATCTTGAAATAAATATGATCAACAAATAAACCCCTGATTCACCTACTCAACGCGAGCTGAAGACCGTAAGAGTTCGGTCAATTATCTTTTCAGTTTTTATTAGGTGATCAAGTCAAGATAGCAGAGCGATTACGTGACCTGTTGGGAATCCGATTCCCCCAGGAGACTGGCCCGATCCCGAACTAGATCTTTCCCATCCAGTACAAGCCGCGGACCGTTTACCGGCTACCCCGATCGGCTCGCTCTGTTAAGGATATCGCGGCCCGCTTTACTGGAGATCGGAGCGATCCTCACTGGAGAACGACTAGCCCAGAAGCAGTAGTCTAAAGGAGGTCCAGATGTGGCTCTATCCCAGGGTGGCGGGTCACTCTCTCGCACATGCAAACCAGACAAGGAGGGGTTGCTCTCCCCAAGACAAATTTTTCGGGTGAGTGTCTTTCAGGGTCAAATAGAGTTAACAGTCCTAATTTTATGGTTTGAATTTTTAGGTATTTTTTCAATAACAAACAATCGCCTAACGAATTTTTTGGTTCTCCTGGTTATTTAAGTCCAAAAATGGGGGAGAAGTCGAAAAAGCCGATGCGCAAGAAATCAATGATGCATGCAGAGTAAGAAATGCGTACCTGACTCCAGCAATCTACATGCAAAATGATCCGCATAGAATTGAAAGACAGAAACAAAACTACCTAAATGATGCAAGCAGAAATCCGGGCCTAACAGCAGTTCTACTCGAAAGAACATAGCTAAGTGGTCAATCAAGAGGGGTCGATGTTCGGTCTCGGATGCCGATCGGTGCCCGCCACAACGGGTCCTTCCAGCGCTGTATACGACCTCTAGCCGGCGCGTGACCCCTCAGGTGACCAAATAGTCTTTATATTAATCTTTTATTTTGGTCCAATTAACGGTATATAGGTATATGCAAGGTTATTAAGTGTGTGGACCCTACTATTTACGTGCAATCAAGCAAAAATCCTAAGCTAAGGCTGAAATCCGTGAGAAACCGAATAAGCAAGAAATAAACGACAAAAACCGCGTAAAAGCCACGAAAAACCGAGGGGTCCCCCGAGCACACAGTGCTCGATGAAACATAACCCGAGAGTCTAAGTGTCTGAGTGTCCTGTCCTGTCCCTGTATTATTACAACAATTCAAATGAGCAGGAAATAAAAACTAAACTACAACTACACTACTCTTGCACTCTGCTGCCTCTTCGCGCTCTCCTACGGCTCCGTGCAGAAGGGAGCCGCCTCCGATTCTCGCGGTTGCGTCGGTTCCTCGAGAGGAGCTGCCTCGGTCCTCGAGCCCTCGCAAGTAAACAATAAGAGTGTGACCAGACTAGATAAATAAAATAAATAAATAAAACGAGGTATATGTGCAAAAATGTGAAATAAAAATAAACACTCAAAAACAACAAAAAACCAAAGAAAAAGAAAATAAAAGAAAGGAAAATGAAAGAAAAACAAAAAGCCACGAAAAGCCACGGACGAACAAAAAGCCACGGAAAGCCACGAAAATCAAAAGAAAATAAAATCGAAAAAATACGACTGCTAAGCCGTGCTCCCCGGCAACGACGCTATTCTGATAAGCCAAAAATTCTCTCAATCAATCCGGGATCAGGTATAAATAATCACTCTCGGGTTGTGCGACCCGGATCGAGAGAGAAAATCAGGCTCAACAAGAAAAAGAGAAATCAGACCACCAATCAACACGCTAAAACAATAAAAACCAAAATAGTGGTCTTGGCTATGAGATTAGCCTGGTGTAGCACCTAGGGTCGGACTCAGGGAGCACGAGTTGGCCTCGCGGCCTACGAAGTAGTCAGAAAAACAAAAATAAAATAAAAACAAATATTTTGGTGGTTCTTAAATATTTTTATATTTTTTGGATTTTTAATAATAAGGAAAATTAAGAAAAGCAAATACAAGCAACTTCAATCAATTATTTAAATACTCAAAAAGAGGGTCCAAAAATTCAAACAAAAGTATTTTTATGTTTTATAGGTTTTTTATTGTTTTTGGTGAATTTTTGAGATTTTTATAATTTTTATGGATTTTTCTAAAATAAAAGAAGGCAGAAACAGAAACTAGCTGTCCAGCCAAGCTTGAAAGGGCCAAGAAAAATATCAAATGGTCCTGTAATAGTCTGGAGGTAATTTTTATGAAAATAGCAACAATAAAGAAATTCAGAAGAAAAGTTTGTAATTATTTGGATTTTCTATAATTTTTTAGAATTTTATAAGTTTTTAAGTGTTTTTAAATTATAAGATTTTTATAAGTCCAAAAATAATAAAAAATGCACAGAAAATCAAATATACAAAAACAAACAAAAAACTAATTTTTTTTGGAATTTTTAAAAGAGTTTTTACATTTTTATGATTTTATAATCTGGACAAGCACAAAAATGGCTATATTTGAATTTTTAAAATAGAAAATGCCTAAAAATGTACCCAAAAATTAGGAAAATATTTACACAGTGGCAGGAGCCACGTGTCAAAATTTCACGCAAATTGGGTTAAGTTTGATATTTTATTTAAATAAAAGAAAAACATGTAGCATAGGGACCTATATGTAAAGAAAACTAGTTGCAGGGGCCAAACATTAACACGACAGAAAACTCAGGGGCCAATCATGCAAAAAGCCCAGAGTACACGCGCAAATCACGTGATCCAGACACAAAGGGCTATAACTGTAAATTCTATTTATAAAATGCTAGCATTAACATCCAAGAACTATAGGATAGAGAGTGCAAAAAGCCCAGACCTCAACGTGTCGATGCA
>JAZKJV010003833.1:0-73983 GCA_037367405.1 Ottelia alismoides
TAAAATACCAACAAATAATTGTTGGAAAATAAGTTGAGAGAAAAACAAGGAGATGTGCAATCTCATGGGGATCCATGAGATTGCCATCCCCATATGAGAAGGAGGGGGCGGCGCCAATTTCTTTATGGAATTGGTGGCCGTCCACTCCCCCTAATGGGGAAGGTGGATCTCATTTGTTTTTCCACTCGTTATTTGGTTGGTTTAATTTGGTATTAATATATATTTGATTTATCAAATATATTTAATCAAAATTAAATCATAAGTTGTTGGTTTTACCAACAACAATCTTGACCATTGGATTGACATAAATCAATCTCATCCATTGATTTTATATGTCCCTTGGATCGAGATCCATGGATCCCAAAACCCTATAAATAGAGAGGCATACCATGCTCTCTCTTTACACATGCTATTGTA
Organism: Ottelia alismoides; assembly: GCA_037367405.1. NCBI lineage: Eukaryota > Viridiplantae > Streptophyta > Magnoliopsida > Alismatales > Hydrocharitaceae > Ottelia > Ottelia alismoides. Next base: position 418 of record JAZKJV010003833.1, read on the forward strand.
GCACATATTCTCTCTCTCTCTTTCTCATACTCGACAGCCCTCTCTCTCCCTCTCTTCTTGGTGGTCGTCCACCTTGGTGGAGAGAATCGTCGACGCCCGCGCCATCGTGTTGCCGCTTCGACGCTCTGCAGTTCTTCGTCTTCTTGGAGTGCTTCACTCACGAAGGAGACGTTTGATCTCGTGCGACGAGATCAGGAGCAACCGTGCTTGGATCATCTTGGATTGCGAGGACACCGCGACTCATCTCCGCGCTCGCAAGCCGTTACTCCGACAATCGGACTTGAGACAGGAGGTCTCTTTTCGTAGAGACTTGATCAACCACGCTTCAAGAGGTATTGCATTATACTTGCTGTGGTTATAGATGAAACGATTTGAGAATAGTTCTCGGATCATATGGTTTCATCGGATTAATTTTTTTTTTTAAATTCCGCTGCACCGAACAACTAGTACGACTAGTCGTTCTTCGTCGTATCCGATACGACGATCACGCTTCCGTGATGCGCTTGAGGATTTCTCCATATCCTTCAGGAACATCTGAAGACCCTCCACATACACAGACCACCACCCCAACATGTTCGGGTGTAGAGGTCGCACCCACAATACAGTGTCCACATCCTCCCCTAGCGAACAACCGGAACAAGCCACGCCCTCCACCACCGCAATATCGTCCAACAACCGCCGCAGGCGCCGTACACTTCTCCAAAGAAGGGGTACCCCTTTCACCTTCACCAAATTCAGGAACCCCCGAGCTAGCTTCCCGTCCCCGTCGTGAGCCTGTCTCCACTTGAGCAGAAATTTCCCTGAATGAGAAAAGGACAACAAAGAAGCAGCTTCACTCTTCGCTAGCCCTCGAGCGAGCACCCTCCACGGGGATAGCTCTACCATATCTCCCGAAAAAGCTCCACCCGACGCCACACCAACATCCGAGGATCCCTTGAATAAAGCATCTCCGTCGCCTCCTTCACCAACCAAAAAACCCCCAGCCACCACTGACGCGGATGAAACCACTCCCGACCTGCAGTTCTTGCTACGATGTGCCAAACCCATGCACCGGAAGCATCTGAGGGCGTCCCTACACTGCCTCACCCAATGAGAAAGCGAACCGCACCTAAAGCATCCCCGCCGAAAAGGCCGGGCCTTCCCTCGCCTTCCGGTCGCGCACAGTGTCCTCCCTCGCTGCACAGTGCCGCTGCGCACCCCCCGCTTGATCGGCGACCTCCAAACGCAGGGCGGCGACGCCCTCGCACGACGACCCACTCACCACTGCTACTCATTTGCACACTGAGACCTTAAACACTCCACTCACACTAAACTTATCAAAAAACAGTCCACTCATTCGCACACGTAAATATATATTTGTTGTTAAAATGATAATTAGTTAGAACTAGTAGATATTTACAAGTATTTTACCAAGGATTTTAGTAAAAATGAAAAAATAAAGGCGATGAATCATAGATTTATCGGGAGCTAAGTTAGCTTCTCCTAAGGGACGACCTCATTTTACCTTATAAATTCATATAGATTAGCATTCTTTGGAGTGCACCAAATGCTACATATCAAGTAATATGATGAACAACTTAAATTTTCATTACAAAAATTTGGACCTAAGACAACGAATAATTTGAATATTCATTGTTGTAGTGCTAAATATATAACATCATATATTATTCATTGTCAAATAATCCTTTGTACTTATAATTAGCAATGTGTGTCATATTCTTTTTTAAAAGTTCATATAAGACAATTTTTTGTTGATTTGTTCGTTAAAATAAAAGACAATCAATAACCTTTTTTTATATGATTTCATTGTAAGCAATACAAGAACAAATACCTTTCTTTGTTGTGAATTTAAAGAAGCATATGCGTTTAACTACGAAAGGTATAAAAATGGATATTAAATTATTCGTTGCTCATTTTTTCACCATATAGAGCAACGATAATCCCTTACTAATGCTTACAAAAGCGATAGAATTTGATTTCAGGAAAAAGTTTTGTAGCAGTTCCTCTGAAACATGTCTTCGCGTGCATTACATGGGATACTTCTAGTGTTTATTATTCCGAGTTTAATTTGACCGAAAAAAACTACCAAACGTATGAGTCCAGTGCTTATTACGAATAAAATAAGAAAACGTTGCCCCAGCGAAGTGAAAAGGCACTGTTGGTCAAAAGAGGTAGATAAAGCATAACTAAATTGCTGGCTTTAATAATTGAAGTCGCAATCTCATTGGGCTGGTCAAACCGCCACCAAAGTGCTATCGTGGAAACACTAACAAAAGCATGTGAACAAAAAGAATACATCTGCCTTTACTAGGTTTCTTTCATGAAAGCTGACAATAAGTCCATATCAACATTTTCTAACATGAATTGATGACGTGATCGCCTTCAGGTTGCAAATGGTGTAGTGCCTTCCAGTTAAATTCCATGTTTAGTATTTGATTCTAGCGCAACTTTTCCTTAATGTTTTAATCAAGTGTTGCTTAAACTATAAATATTAGTTATGGATCCACCAACAAGCATATCCTAATGGAAGACACATCACGGTTCTGAAGTTCTAAATTTACAAGAAGCAGCTTTTGGAACCTCTATTAAAGCACCGGCTTTGAGCCAGTCCATGCATCGACCTTAGCAGTTTTTTCCACCGAGTGGTACATCAATTCAAGGTTTTGACGTTTGTTCTATTCTTATTCGAAGGTCTCGTTAATCGAATTTATAATAAATGTCGTGCAATTGAGATAGTTAGTTGTGTATTTGCCTGGCTTCGCAGTAAATGTTTTCTCATTAGTAAAAGTTTAAATAATTATTTTCGTAACACCCCGTGATCTGTAGGCCAACATTTAAAATAGGAATAAAGTTTTAATTACGATATTTGTTATTACGTGTCTATCATAAGCCTCCAAACTAGTCCCATCGGCAAATGAATGATGTTGATTTACACTTGAAATTGAGGTGAGATGACAAAAGGTGATGCATATATAAGGACAGTCAAATTGACAGTGAAAAATAAGAGTTGCCGCCTGTTTTATATTCATATTTTGGTTTACTGCCAGAGCAATTATCTCTTTATCTGAATTTCTACGCTTGGAAATTTTACCTAGAGTTAAATGGAGGCCATCACCATGTGGATAGCCTTCTTCCTCGTCTTCATGGCTGGAAAGGGAGGAGCGCAGATGAATTCTTCCATTGTCAGCACCGAACAGCTGCAGAAAGTTGCTGGCTCTCTCCAAATGTATGTCGACATGTTACCTCAGATCCCAAGAATATACGGCTACAACGCTCGGTTCGGCAACATTGCCACTATTCCGCTCACCATTGGCATGTATGCCAAGACTTGGGTAAGTAATCCATCTTATCTTGAGCTTATATTGCTAGTTTACGACATAGTGAAACACTATTGGAAACTTGTGCAGAAATTCCACCGAGACCTGCCACCTACGCCGGTTTTTGTTTATGGCACTAGTCTGGCCACCGCTACCTTCCCTGGACCGACCATCATGGCAAGGCAGGGCGTGCCGCTGTCTATACGATGGGAGAACCACCTCCCTCAGGCGCACATACTTCCGTGGGATCCCACAGTCCCGACCGCCATACCCAGGAATGGCGGTGTCCCCACTGTCGTCCATCTCCACGGCAGCGCGCATCCCCCGCAGAGCGACGGCAGCGCTTTAGCGTGGTTCACAGCAAACTTCGCAGAGAAAGGACCTGCATGGTCCCAGACCACCTACACCTACCCCAACGTTCAACCAGCCGGCAACCTTTGGTACCATGATCATGCCCTCGGCCTCACACGGGCCAACCTCATGGCTGGACTACTTGGCGCCTACGTCATATACAAACCCATCATAGATGACCCCATGAACCTACCCATGGGGCCCATGTTCGACCGCCACCTCATCATTGTCGACCGGAGCTTCAACGCCGATGGGACCCTCTACATGAATTCCACCGGAGTTCACCCTCCTCTCCACCCTCAATGGCGACCGGAGTTCTTCGGTGAAGCCATGATAGTAAACGGCAAGGCTTGGCCTTTCCTCTGTGTGTTCAAGAGGAAGTACCGGTTCCGTATTCTAAACGCCAGCAATGCCCGCTACCTCAGGCTCGCACTGTCCAATGGACTCTCGTTTACTGTCATAGGTTCCGATGCTTCCTACCTATCGGCACCGGTGGTGGCACAGACCATCCTTCTCTCCCCTTCGGAGCTCGCGGATGTGGTGGTCGACTTCTCACAGATCACCGCTGCTTCGGTGGAGCTCACCAATGATGCACCGTATCCTTTCCCTGCGGGAAGTCCGCCGGGACCTCTTACAAGCAAGATCATGAAGTTCAACATCATTCCAATAGGTAATATTGAGAACTGATTCCGGAAGAAGTAAAAGACGAAGTTCATTAAAAGATTGGGTTCCAAAAGGAACTCCAACAATTGCCCCGTGTGCATATAATTTGATCTTTCTACCCGCATTCTAACTATATATGTACCCTAGGATTTAACCAACCGCGGGATAACTCGACGGTCCCGAGGAAGGAAGTCCCATATGCCACCGTAACAAACGACGCCACCGTCACAAGGTACCTGACAATGTATGAATACTTCACTGAGACGGGTCAGTCAAAGCATCTCTATATCAACGGCCTGCGCTTTGAGGATCCGGTGACGGAGACGCCCAAGGTAGGGACCTCGGAGCTTTGGAACGTGATCAACCTCACCAAGGACGATCACCCGCTGCACATCCACCTCGGGATGTTCCAGGCCATTAAAGTGCAGGAGCTGCTGGACCTTCCGACGTTCCAGACGTGCATGGAGAACGACAACGATGCTCTCAAGTGCAATATAGCCGCGCATGCCGTGGGTAAGGTCGTACCAATCCCTGAGCACGAGAAGACTTGGAAGAACACAATCAAGATCGCGCCGGGATACATGACGAGCATCATCGTTAAGTTCAAGCTCGTGGACACCAATCAGTCCTACCCATTCGACGCCACCGCAGAACCAGGCTACGTCTACCATTGCCATGTAAGTATACTGTTGACCGATAAATTCAGCGGAAACTACTGGTTCTCCTCTCTAAACAAGAACTAGCATAATATACAATGAATCTGATTCTTTCCTCTTTTTCTCGTACGCAGATTTTAGACCACGAAGACAACGCCATGATCCGACCTCTCAAGCTGCTTCCTTGAAGAGCATATGCATAGTACTCCGTTGAAGCTATGTTTGGATCCTTATACGTAGTAAATAACATAAGGCTACTCCCCCACCTATAAAAATAGGTTGGTCTCAAGCAAGATGTAGTAATCTAAACATAGTCTATTTGAAAGTAAGCCTCCGATGTTTTCAAGATCTTCCCTTGCTTATCAAAAGAAGTTAATAAAAAGCTTTCCGACCCAAACCGCTGAAACTAACCTACATATTTTATAAATTTCTGCGGTTTGGTTGCAGTGAATCTGTCCCATTTTCACCATGGTCACGAATTACTTCTCCGACAAATATTCCATGTTTACTGTTGGAAAGAAATATGAGATGCAAATCCCTATTTTTATGCATTGCAGACCAACAGTATCTGGTTTGAACAAATATTAGCAAGACCAATTTGGGAAGATTTGATTTTCTAACATCCCAAATACGCGTGGGTACCAATGGGCGTATCTATTACAACAGCTTTTCACGACAGATCCGAACGTCACTCACAATCCATATCCAATCTATGTTGCAATACAAGAGATCAAATGAAGAATTACAGTATTTTGATGAGGATAAGAACTGGTCAGTAACTTAGAAACATTGTTCTATATAAATTATCGATGTAACCCCCGTTCTCGATGGCATAATTAAATAAGGGAAAAAACGGCCAATTGAATGGAAATGAAAGGTTTCATGGGTCACAACTAATGAAATGAAAGGGAACAAATCTACATTACCAAGACATTACTATAGACAACCTCCGCTCACTACTATTGACAAACTCCAACCTGCTACTCTTAAAAACCTAGGTAGGGCAAACCACAGGAGAGACAAAAATGCAAGGAAGCAAAATTGCCTAGTATGCAAGTAAATAATGGAAATGGCAAATAACTTGATGCATAAAAAAAAGGAAAACATAACAATGTAGATTAAAGATGCATTTAAAATACATGAAAAAAATTCCATTAATTTTTTGATACATGAATTAAAATGATAAAATAAAAATAAAATTAGAGATATAATTGAAAAATATGTCATCTCAAGCAAACCAAGAGTTTATTAGCCTCTAACTATGAAATGCTAGTGCTTTGATTTATTGATCTTGCTCCTACGATGCTAGACAGATAGGGCCTGTTCGTTTGGAGAATAGGCCCTGGAATAAGGGGTCTATTCTCCTTCCAACACGGTTTCCGTGGTACGATTATTCTTCCTTACTTCATTTTATTTCACTCTTATTCCTATCTTTATCCCACCTTACCTACCTTTATTTCACCTTATTCTCCTTATTCCTATCCTCGAGCCGAACAAAGAATAGACCTTTATTCTCCTTATTCGTCATCCTTATTTCTGCTTATTCCCGAACCGAACGGGCCCATAGAGTTGATGCTCCTTTATCAGTTGTTGTGACTTTGAGATACGATGAAGCCCACTGAAGATCAAGAAAGTTTCTCTCCGATAAATAGTTCAATGTTCCAATGATAAAGATTGAATTTTTATAGAAGTAATTGATCGATTATATTTCAAGTTTACAAACTTTGCCTAAATGAACATAATGGAGTAGGATATGAAAGAAGGTATAATGGATAGTAATTGGATGTACGATAGTAAAGGATTGAATTATTAAGAGACATGATCAATGAGAATCCATTTAACTACAAAATGACCCTAGGATCTTGTCGAATTAAAGAGATAGTCAATGTGAATCCGTTTAACTACATAATGACCCTAGGATCTTGTCAAATTAAAGAGATAAGAATGGCGGGTAATGACTTAGGAATTGAACTTTCAATGTATTTCACTAGCGACAAAGCAATCTCAATCAAACTTAGTAAAGGAAATGTGTAGTGGACTCCCATTATAAGTTAAAATGATTGGGAAATTTTCACAATCAATTGTGAGGTGATATGTTTTTGAGATGTGAAATCAATCTTCATTATAGATGGTTGGTTCAAAGATGAGTTGTTGATTTTCTAAAATTTGAGGGGATTAGGAGATATTCGCATACATTGTAGCTAAGTTAAAGGAAATGGTTCCCAGCTTAGAAGGGATGCGGTTAGAGCCTTAGATGAACTGGAGTACAGTTCCACAATGACCTTAATTGTTAACATAAGCTTGCCCCATAGGTACCATGTAGGAGGATCTTCGTGGGAGCTTTGACTATATCTAATGCCTTTTCATCCTCTAATGGAGATCTTACATTAAGCTACCTACCAAAGTAGTCCTCTATCACTTGCAAAGTTGAATAAAAACAAATGAAATTGTAACTAAACAAACCTGTCCAAAGATATTTATATAGGCCTACATGGTAAGAAATAGTAAGGCCAGTTAATGGGTAGTGAGGCTCCCTACTCTCCCCCTCTCCCGCCTCCCACCCTCTTCCTCACCCTCCTCTCCTCTCCTACACATTTCGCCCATCACCATCTCCTACATCGCTTTCCCTCCACCACCACCTTCCCCCATTCCTCACCTATCCCTACCCCCAACCACACCATCCCCTTTCACACCAACACACCATTTTCCTAGACGACTTACCCACCAATCACCGTACCTCGCCATTCTCGTACTTAACTTTAACCATTACCCAAACCCGCTATACCCTTATGTGGCTTGCAAGGGTTTCAATAAGCACATGATGCTCAAAAGAATGGTTGTAAATGAAATCACCCTTGCTGGAGAATCAACTCCATCGATGGCTAAGACAACTAAGATTTAAAAATACCTTGCTACCAACCAACCAATCATGACCATCAAGAACACAGAGATGATTCCCCAGGCTAAGCAAACAAAATGTATTCAGAAGAACCTGAAACAAAAAAATAAACAAAAAAGTCCCCAATCCCAGCTATTTATCAAGCATAAACCGCCCCACCCCAAAATACAAATTATCCCACCCCCAAAGCAACACTCTCCACCCTTTCAAATTTAATTAGGGGTCTAGACCCATCCTTCTAGGTCACGTATCCAAGCTTGCACCTAGCATTTCCACAACCACCATGGAAATCATTCATGAATTCACCTCCCATATAGCTTCTGCTAATTGGGTTAACCACACAGAACCCACATTCGAATTGCCACACCAAGCCATTTCACAATCCTCATCGCCGCCGACACTCCAAGAAAGTGCAAAACCCCGACGGCATATTTTAGAAAATCATTCAAAAACTTAGAGAAATTTACCATTGGTTGGATTTTGGGGGGTCAAACCCCGCACGAACTCATCTCCAAGCCAGACCTCGATCGCCTGACCTAGGTCACCACTAAATTAAATCCTAGCCCACTACCATCAGACCTGAAAAGTCGAATTTTGTGAGGGTCTAATGTAGTCTACACAAGGTGAGATCTACAGTGTCGCTAAGGTGACCACTCATGAAACCCGAACTAATTCAGCAATTAACCGATGAATAGAGGTGGCAATGCAAAATAAAAGTGGAGTTAACATTTACTATAACTCTATTAAAGTTGTGCATAGGAACGAGTATTGTATATGTCAAACATATGAAGCACACAAGATAGATTGGGAAATTTAATTCCAAAAAAAGTCCTCTAGGTCTTTTTTTATTATATTTTTGTGTGGGTCATTAAATATATATTTTTTATATTTTTTGTTTTTTATATATTTTTGTATTTTTATATTTTATATTTTCTTTTTTATATTTTCTTATTTTTAATTTAATTTCCTTTTAAATTGGTTTTAATATAAGTAGTATAATATTTAAATATAATATGTATAATAGCGATAATAAATGTACAAAATAAAGATAAAATTTGGAAAACACCCTAAGGGTATAGTCATTTTTGTTTTTAAATGGTTTGGAAAATATTTTTGATATTTTTTATAATAATAATATAAGTAATTATAACTATATATAAAGATGAAGGCTTCCAAATTTATAAATTAGCTATAAATACTTAAGAAATGAGGAAATAGAATGTGTTTATCTTTTTACTCTATTTTTGATATTTTCCTTATAAATTTTACTAATTTTTTGTATTTTTAATTAAATTAAAATGTCAAAACAATGACTATACTAATAGGTCGAATTGTTTTGTAATTTATAAAAGAGAAAATCCCCAAAATTTCCAAAACTATTTTTAAATACTATTTAAATACATTTCACAAATAGTAGTAGATATTCATAAAATTTTGTAAATATTTTAATGATTTTTATAAGCATTTTAGAGATTTTAAATTTTAGTATTTTTCTTTTATTATTTTTAACGATTTTTGCTCGCCACTGTAAAAAAGTAATAAATAAATTTTTTTCAATGTTTCAAAACAATTTCTCAAAATTTTATGTATTTTTTAATGCAAACAATTATAAAATGAAACGCTTTTTGTTTTTCAAAAATATAAAAATATTTGTAAATGGCCTAAGAAAAATATATATGATTTAATAGGGTCTAAGGCATTAAATTCATTTTTCCTAGAATTTTTAAACATGAAATGGTATTAGTGAAGAAAATACAAGAAATAAAAATTTAATTCTAACAGGGACCCGCTCACATATAGTAAAGAATATTTCTTGTTTTATTAAAACATGAAAGAAGTCTAGGGCCCATTCCACGAAATGCCCATGCTTTTAATACAATACACATTGGTAGGGGTATTTTTCCGATATTTAAAAAGCACAAGGTCCTTCTAGCAATTTAACAAAAATAATTTATACTGAAATTTAGAATTATAGGATTAAAACAAAATAATCAAAGGACAAGCCCCCCCAGCAAAATGCACACACCTCGGCTCACTAGCACATGAGGTGATGTGGCGAGGGACCCTTCTACAAATATTAGAAAGATAAGGTCCTTAATACAAATTTCACAAAATATATTGAATGCAGATGCACTATTTTAGACTAAAATAAAATAGAAAAAGGGCAGGGTATAATGTGAAAATACCCTCGCTAGGCGATCAAATGATGCTAGCAATTCACTTATCCATGTGGCGTCCTCTGGTCGCACGATACCATTTCATCGATATGTATGGAGATCAGACCTCGGGTGAGATCTAACGATGGTGGCATGGCACGGTCCGACAACAGCTAGGGCTCCTCGAGACGAAGCTTGATCAGACGGTTGTGAACTGCCCTCGAAGAACAGGTAAGAATACAGTGTCAGTTGAACTTCAATCCATGCTTTTGTGTGTCTCCGACAACCTAGGAAAGCCTAAGAGGCACAAAACAAAGATGAAAGCTCCCCGGAGCTGCAGGAGGTGCTGGACAAGTACAGGACTAAGTAATGGGGTCCATGAAGGCTTGGAAAGAATGAGCACATGGGTTGCCTTCTTCTAAACAAAATCACCTGAAACAAGGTTTTTAAACCTTCTGACCTGCACAGGTAGCTCAAGAACAATGAAACGATGGGCCAGGAGGTCTTATTTTGGTGGAATGAGGCATAGAATGGTAGGGGCGGTGCTCTCTGGTGAGTGTTGGAGATGGATAGCTAAACACCTAATCTAGAGAGGATTAGGTTGGATGGAGTGGTGTGGTGTGTAGAGCAGCAATGTGACAAGAGGTGGAGGTGACAGGAGCATCGGAGACGGCAGGAATATAGTGGAAACAATGGCCGGAGTGAAGCTCCGACGAATTGCGGGAATCAAATCCTAAGCTAATGAGGTAAATGAAATTCCAAAATAAATGAAAAAAAACAAAATCTAAAGTTAAAATCTACCTAAATCTGTGTTACTATATGGCTTGACTTGTCAGAGTGAGGAGCCAATGAACCATGTGGCACAGCTTCACCGCCGATGGCGGATCGACCAATCCAGCACCTACAACGCACTGCAAATTGGATGAGACGGAGCATGTTACCCTCCTCGACGCGCCAGGCTAAGGGTCTGAGGGGTTCAGTGTTAGGAAAAGGATCAAGTTTGAAATGTGTCCGACGAAGGGGCTATTTACATGTACGACTTTGACGAGAGATACAACTGTACACAATGATCCGAGGATCGGGGAAATGCCTGGGCGTGAAAGTGCAACAATCGAGGAACAAATGATTAGAAGGAATCGAGCAAAATGGGTGAAAGAATCCAAAGGGAAATTTTGAGGGAGAGGCGCGTCCATGTCAGTTTGATAGACCTAGAGAGCCCGGAGAGTTGATCGAGGTCAACTCTGATTGGTCTTCCATTTGTCCATGTCAGCCCATAAGAAGACAAAATCAATAGACAAAATCTCAGTAATTCAAATTAAAAAATATAAGATTTTATCTTTAGTCGAAACATGAAAAATACTTACTATTTTTTGTAGTATTTTATTATGAATTTAATTTATTTATACAAGTTTGTTTATTATAGATTATTTTTATAAGCATAAACATAAATATACTTATGTATATATTATGTATTCTCTTTTTATTTTGTATTTTAAATTCTATATAATATAAATATTATATATATTTATAACTTATTTTAATACATAAAATATATTTTTATTTTATTTTTCTGAAGTAATTTGTACACTTAAATAAATATGTGTATTTATTACATAGGTGTGTCTATATATAATTCATCTATATATTCTTGTAAACTTATTTATTTTATTTTATTTTTGATGTATTTTCATTCTTCTAATTATGAACATATATTATAAATAATTTTTACAAGATAAAAATACATAATTATGAAAAATATAAAGAATACATAAAACGAATATTTTATTCAGGTATAATGTACAATAAGAGTCCAAAACCTAACTTTTGCATTTTAACTCCAGACTAAATGAAACTATCTTCATTAAATAGCTTATTAAAAGTTATATATAATTAAAGATCATTTTCATGAATTTTGAGTTCCTAAGGAGAAGATATGGGTATGTGAAGTTGGGATTTTAGATTTTATTCTTAGTGTAGAAAGCACAATATGCATTATTTTTACAGGAAATAAATTTTATATTTTTCTATGTATTTTTATCTACAACTTTCATGTACAAAGTTTATTGATTTGATATAAAAATAATAAAAAAATAAAATAGGTCACAAAATATACTTATTGAATAATTATTAATTAGGATTTAGTGTATCTTTGCTCCTTATCTCCACCTACTTTATTCCTTGTTGACACAATCATCATGATGTCTAGGTCTTGGGGTTTAGGCTCATTCCATACCTTTGGTATTTCATTTTTTCGTTTTTTCTTTATTATTTTTATTTTGGCTAATATAATATTTTATACAATATTTATATAATAAATAATATATGTTATTTTATACAAAATATTGCTATTTACATGCATTAAATTTGGATTTAATGGCCAAAATGAAAGAATAAAGGTTGTGAAATAGAGAATCATTGCGCTCTTATACTTGCCTTTGCTAGTACCTAGCAAACACTTATGCTTGTAAGTGCAGAAAAGAAAAAAAAGAAAAGAAAAAGAAAGAGCTCAGATCAATTTTAACTCTTAAACATGTCTTCACAAAATCAAAGTTTGGAGCTTAGTCGGACCTTGGGAAGTTAGGTTTGGTTGGAACCTTAATGCGAACCGGACTTGAAACACAACAATTACTATCCACAAAACCTTGCCCAAGTTTTCTCAAAAGCTAGGCTAGAATAAGCCGATGTCATACACAGTCCCTTATGACTACGAGTCTACCTTGTATAATGTCAGTGATCTATAGGTCCTCTCGGTTAAAGCTGTAAAAGTCAATCTTCTTAAATATGGTGACCCTAATTCCCCAATCAAACAACTCTTTCCTTGAGAAGCGAGGTATTCCCTTCTAAGTTTAAGTGCAATCAACTCAAGAAGAGGAGGTGGAGAAGAAAATGGTTGGTAGCTAGTGTAGCCACCTATCTTGGGATGTTTGACCATTGTAGCCAAGTCATCCGGCTGCATGCTCACATGTATTTGACTTCCAAGCTCATGCTTAGGCTTATTTACTACATGTACATACATACTCCAACAGAAATCGATTTTCTTAAATTTTGACCATATATATATATATATATATATATATATCTGTGTGTGTGTGTGTGTGTGTGTCTGTGTATATGTATATTTATAATACTATATACAACAACATTTACATAAGGACTTTTTCTTCTTGAGCTTGTATACTATCCCTTTTTTTGAAGCATTATTACAACCCACAACATTTCATCTTTAGACCTCTTCACTACTAGATCACGTTGGGGTACAATAGCCACAAATGTGTGACTTCTGATGTTTCCATTGGCTTGTGTCTCATGCCTACAAATCCAACCCTCTACCACTTCAACTAAGGTGAGCAAAGTGTAAAGTGCATTGATGAATCCCCATTCATCACTCTTTATTCCTTTATTTTAGCTAGAATTCTTTGCAAAACACCACGAAATTATTTGTAAATACAATAATTTGTCAAAATGCATGCATTGTGTAAATTGTAATAATTAGCATGTTTTTGTGTAAAAATAAAGAAATAAAGAAATAAAGAAAAAGAGGGAAATATTTAGAATAAATATTGAGTGACCCGAACCCAAGGGAAGGCCAATCATTGGCCTGACCGCAAAATAAAACAAGTAGAGAGAAATAGGGCAATTCATCAATGTAAAGATATTCCCCCTCTTATGTATACATTTTAAAAATAATTATGTGTTCCTCATAATGTGTATATACTTATAAAAATAAAATAAAAATGAGAAACATAAAAATAAAACAAAAATAAATTCTCTCTCTCACTCTTGTATATACCATGTAAATATGTACATATACCTATTTATTTTCCCCTTGTAAATACATAATACAAATTAAATAAAAATTATTTTGAATCCCATATTTTATGTTGCAAATAATCAAAATATAAAATAGGGATAATAATATAAAAATAAACAAATAAAAATAAAAATATAAAATACCTAGGTACTTTATGTATATATAATAATATCCTATGTATATACACTAATTTATTTTTCAAAAAAAATAAATAAAAATGGAAAAAAAATACTTTGAAAAATAATAAACATTTTTCATGCTGAAAATATTTGGAAATAAAATCATTAATTATTTTTTATTTAATTTACAAATATTTAATAATTGCTGAATTTTCATTGGTCCATGGGGGATGTTGACCCCCAGTCAACTCGCCCCCAGACCACTTTGCTTCGCGGACCGCTGATGAATACCCATTCATCACTCTTAATTCTTATATTTTAGCTACAAAAACCTTTGCAAATACATGTAGATATGTGTAAATACAAATAATTACCAAAAGCATGCATTGTGTAAAAACCTGTAATTAGCATGTTTTTGTGCAAAAATAAAAGAATAAAGAGCAAAAAGAAAAAGAGGGAAATATTTAGAATAAATATTGAGCAACTTGACCCAAGGGAGGGCTCAGCATGGGCCTGACCGCATAAAAGACAAAGTAGAGGGAGATAGGAGCTCATGTATATATACTTCTGTAAATAAATAAAATTATATTTTCCTCACCCAAAAATATGCTTGTACATATTCTGTGTATATTTAGAGACTATTAAAAAAACAAAATAAAAATTTTAAACAATCAAAAATTCAAAAATGCCCTTTCACCATGTGTATAGACCATCATCCCTTATTTATTTAACCCTGAAAAAAATAAATGTACTTATTTTCTAAACTTTTTGTAAATATTCTATGTTACATTTTGTAAATAAAATAAATAAAAAGAAACACCACAAAAATCAAATAAAAACAACAAAAATTAAAAATACAAAAATACAGTGTATATACCATGTATATAAATGTATATAACTATTTATTTAACCTATGAATATAAATAATTAAAATAAAATAAAAATACCATTTTGTTCTTTATTTTATGATGTAAATAAATAAAATATAAAATGGGCATAAAATACATAAAAATAACAAATAAAAAAAATCAAAAATTAAAATCTATATAGTGTACATATACCTATATATATAGCTACCCTATTTTTATTTCCAAAAATTAATTAAAAATCACCAAAAAATAGAAAAAAATAAAAGAAAAATACTTCATGTTTTGAGTTTTTCTTAATTCGGCCTTTTTCTACCTTAAATTAAATAAACAAAAAAATAAAAACGTGGCAGCCCCTGATTGGTCCACGGGGGATTGTTGACCCCGGTCAACTCCCCCGCAGACTCCTTCCTTTTCTGGAAGATGTGCGCCGCCCCGCCGCCGATTTTTCCACGCGTCTCCAACCTGTCTCCCACGCAAACCCCGTGCCCGGATTCTTCGCCGATCATCCGTCTTCCCCGCCAGATCTTTCGCCATGAAATCCACGCCTTCCATCGCTGCATCCACCTAACCCTAATCGGGCCTGCACTTATATATAGAATTCCCTCCGCCGCCTCCGCGCCTCATCTTTGGCTCCCTGCCTTCACTCCCGTGACCTCCATCGTAACCACCGAGGTGACAGCTCGCGTTGGCCCTTGTTGCAGCGAGGAGGAGGTGGTCGGTCATTGATCCGGCAGCTTCGCGCCGCCGTTGCTCCGCCGCTTGCAGGAGCTCGAGCCTCAGGCCTTGACGCCCTTCGAGGCTACGACCGGGAGTTAGCCACACTCCAGCACAGTCTTCCGCTTCGCCCAGGTAATCTTTTCGCCCTTCCATTTCGCCTAATTTTGGATTTCGCCCAAATCGACCGTCCGACGTGCTTCCCTGATTCCGGCCATCTCGCTCAATATCTCGATCATCGGAGCACCCTATCACCTTCGCCACTTTCTCACGCACATTCTTCGCACTTTCACTCAACCCAGCTCGCCCCGGAGCTGGGAGTCGAGCTCCATCACCCGTCGCTCGCCGGAGCTCCTTCGCCCCGACCCACCAGCCACCTTCACTTCGCTTTCTTGGGTCGAGGCACTTTGCCCTCGACCCGCGAAGCTTTCTGTTTGCTTTGCAGGTCCAAAGGGAGGCGTTTGAGCCCCCCTTACATTCCAGCCAGAAGCTTCGCGCCGCCAGCCTCGCCGGAGCCCCTCCAGGGCTCGGCTGGGCTATCGGACAATACCATCAGCTGCGGGGCTTCACCGCGGACCCGTTCCGATCATCAGGAGCAGCTGAGGAGGAGTGCAGCTCACGCAGGAGGCCGGCGAAGTTCGCCGGCGTCGAGTTCTTCCATCATCCTCCAGAACCATCCGATGACGCCTCCGCTCCAGTTTTGATCTCAGCCATCCATTCCTCGAGGAGCAGCAGCCGTCGATCTATCTGAGGAGCTCATCCGGACCGTTGCAGCAGAGGAGAGAGGCACCGGAGCCCAGCACCGTGAGATCTTCCACGTGTCCTCGCCTCCACCGTCGATCGAGCCCAAGAGACACCGAAGAAGAGCGCCCGCCGTCCCGAGCCGTTGGATCTTCCACGTGGCGCCTATCGAGCCGTCGATCATAATAAAAGGGGTAAATTCATCTTAGGCCCCTCTGTTTGTTTTATTTCATTTTAGTCCTGTAATTTTTAAATTAAGTTGTTTATTTTCTGGGATATTTGCATTAAGGACCTCGTACTTACTTTATTTGCATTTATACCCCTGTCTACGTGGACCACGTGTTTCGTCACGTGAATTTTATTGGGTTATTTGCAATATAAACCCTGTAGTTCTGGATGTTATGGTTGAATAAAAAGTTTTCTTTATTTGCATTTATGCCCCTGTGCGTGATTTAATTCCCCATGTGCGATATTTTTTGGGTTATTTGCAGATAAGCCCCTGGACTTTTGGTACTTGTTACCAATAAGCCCTCGGAACTTATTTTTTCTTACATTTGGGTCCCTGAGTGCCCCAGGCACGTGCTTGGCACGTGTTTTGCTGGGTATTTTGCACTAGACCCCCCAGAACTTTGGGTATTTGCACTTTGGTCCCTATGCACAGTGCCCCTCCTTTATCTTTGAATAAAATATCAAACCATCTCCAAATCCAACGAAAATTTGACACAAGGCTCCTGCCATGGTGTAGGATTTTTGTAGATTTTTGAGGACATTTTTGATTTCATTTGCTATTTTTAAAAATTAAAAACCCTTATTTTTGCTAATGTTTAGAGTCATAAACCCCAAAAAAATATCAAAACACTTTTAAAAATTCTAAAAAAATTAGATACTGTTGTTTGCTTGCTGTTTGATTTTCTAGCCAAGTTTGGCTATTTTTCATTGAGTAAAAACCCTAAAAATTGAAAAACCCTCAAAAACTCATAAAAATTATAATAATTAAATTAAAAATCCAAAAACAATAATTAGGGTGCCTAAATTTTCCTTAGTCTATCTAGTATACAGGAAAATTACCTTCAGGGCCTTTTAAGATCCTTAAATATTTTATTTTTGGGTCTTAAGCCTTGCTGGACAGTACCTTCCCCTCTTTGCATTGTGTGATTTTTAGAAAATAATTTACCCGTCATAAAAACCCCAAATATTCACCAAAAACACTTAAAAACCCAAAAAGCATAAAAACAATTTTTCTTGAATTTTTGCTTGATTTTTGGTGTGTTAAATAAATTGCTCAAGTGTGCTTGTTTATACTTTCTTTATTTTCCTTCACATATTAAAAATTCTAAAAAATTATAAAAAAATCAAAAACCACTAAAAATTAGCTTCTCTGAAATTTGACTACTTAGTTTTTCAATCGTGCTCCTTGTGTTCGACCCTGGATCGCTATACCAGGTAAAAAGAATAGCGAAGACCGCTTACATTTGCTCTTCATTGATTTCTGTCATTTCCGAGTGGTTTTATCATTTTTCTCGTTGACCGAATTGATCGATTAAGGACAACGACATTGTGATTTATTTTCTACCTTAGTCACGTCGATTTTTGTGTCATCAGAATGGCGCCGTTGCTGGGGAGCACGGCTTTGTAGTCATTTTTCTATTTTTGTCTCTCTTTATATTATTATTGCTTTCTGACCTTCTCTCTTTGATTTTTGTGCGAGGTACTGCTTGGACGACTTGGAGCTTCTTTTTAGAGGACCCGTGCAGGAGGAAGAGAGAGAGAAGAAGGAGTTTTTATTTCTGAGAGAGAGAGAGAACAATATTTGTTGTAATAACTTAGACTTTGGACTTGTGGACACTTGTAACTTAGCGGGTCTGTTTCGCCGAGTACCGGTGTACTCGGGGGACCCATTTGGATTTTCGCGGCTTTTCTTGCGGTTTTGATAGCTAGCTGCCTTTTCCGGTGTTTACGCGGTTTTTCTCGAGCCCCTAGATTTAGGAATTTCTCTTGCTTGTGCCGTAATTAGTAGGATCCCCACACCTAATTGTTGATCTGTTCCTATAGATCGTTAATTGGACCTACTAAGAATAAATAATAAAAATAACTTAGTCGCTTTCCTGAGAGCCTACGTGCCGCGAGCCTGCCCCACAAGCGCTACTCCTGAACTGGACCTGTCGAGAAGAGGAGGGGTAAGCCAAGACCGGACTCTTTGGATCGAAGGCGAGTAACTGAGTTAGACGGTTCTGCGATAGAAGTTGCTCATCTAGGACTCGGTTTTTCCCGTTGCATCATGTAGGTAGTTTTATTTCTGTCTTTAAATTCTGCGCGGATCACTTGCATGTAGAGTGCTGGAGACAAGGTACGCATTTCTATCTCTGCATGCATCATTGATTTCTTCGCGCATCGGCTTTTTCATCTTCTCCCTCTGTTTTTGGCTTAATCATCAGGAGAATCGGAAAAACCGTTGGGCCGCTTGTGTTTATTTTGAAAAAAAAATTAAAAAGAAAAAAAAATGGGACTGGATAACACTATTGACCCTAAAAGACACTCACATTAAAAATTTGTCTTGGGGAGAGCAACCCCCTCCTTGTATGGTTTGGATGCGCGAGAGAGTGACCCGTACACTAGGTAGAACCCTCCGGTGCTATTTCTAGCTGACTACCGACTCTTCCGTGCGGGCCAGTCGGTTGGAGTAGCATCGAGTATCCTAACAGGTCACGTAAGCGCTCTGATATCTTGTGTGTTCACCAAATAAAACTGACAAGATAAATTGACCGATCTTTCACGGTCTTCAGATTGTGTTGCGTTGGTGAACCGGGGGTTTGCTTTGCGATCATATTTTCTCCAGATCCCATCCGCCCAACTCGCCAGATCAAGATGATGGGTAGACGATCTCTTAGGCAGCCTCTGGCTGCACCGCTTTCAGGCGCGTCTACTTCATCATCTAGGTTGGCCCGTGAGAGTCAAGACCAGCTCTCCGGGCCCGAGTACGATTCCACCCTGTTCCCCCTCGATCCCCTTTCCTTTGCTACTGAGAGACATGAGCCCGAGGAAAGACGAATTGATTTGACGGAACCTGAGTTGGGCTCATCTGATTTTGCAGACGTCGGTATGGCCGCCAGATCAGACGATTACCCCGGAGGTCAGCAGGGAGAGCAGCATGTCGTATTTGACCAGGAGGCGATTAACTCCACCCTGATCGCATCATTAGAGACAGTTCAGCAGCAGTTACGCGATCAGGGGGCATTCATGATAGAGATGAGGAGGGAGTTGGAGCGACTCCGAGAAGAGAGAGATCAGAGCGAGCCTGAGGACATTCCTGACGCTGATGCAGAGGCAGCAGCCGCAGCAGCAGCCGCAGCAGCAGCTGCCGCAGCAGCGGCAGCCGCCGCCGCAGCAAGACCGATGCGGGAGTTACACAACCCCGGATCTACACTGATGCACCAGTGGGTGGTGGTACCTGCTATCGTGGGGGATTTCAAGTTCCCTCCGAACACCCTGCAGATGCTTCCTCATTTTCACGGACTTGCCACTGAGGAACCCCACCTCCATCTCTAGGAGTTTTTGATGATCTGCAGCACTGTCCACGACCGTCGTGTGGACCAAGATACGATTCGGATGATGGCCTTCCCTTTTTCACTGGCAGATAGAGCAGCCGCCTGGCTGAAGCATCTAGGGAAGTTTGTTTACACCTGGGAGCAGCTCCGCACCGAGTACTTAAACAAGTACTATCCACTCGGGCGGACGAATGCAGCAAGGGCCCTGATCAACAACTTCTCCATGCTCCCTAACGAGCAATTTCACGAGGCATGGGAGAGGTTCAGAGAGCTTCTGGATAGATGCCCACACCACGACATTTCGAAGCCGAACCTAGTTCAGAGCTTCTTTAGTGGGATGACGCCAGAGCTTCAGGGTCTGGTGAATGCTTCTTGCGGCGGGTCCTACTTTGCCAAGGACCACAACCAAGTCTGGGCCATCTATGAGGAGATGGCCGAAAATTACATGGTGATGTCCCAGACTCGGTTGTACACACAGAGAGCTCAGCAGCCGCCAGGACCCGTGCAGTACCAGCGGATAGCACGGGTTGATGCAGGTCCTTCCAGTTCGTCCACAGTTGCAGCCGCACAGGCAGAGTCGGCCGCTGCGGACATGGGGATTATCAACGAGAAGTTGGACCGCATGGAAATAATAGAGAAGAAGCAGTGCCAGGGCATAACTCAGATGGAGCAAATGGCACAAACTCTGAGCGACATGAAGACCCAGCTCTTGTGTCTTCAGGAGGCACAGACGGCTCCTCAGCCCCGCCTTCTGTCGCGAGGCGAATCCGGCAGCAGCCGCAGCTCGTCCCAGCGCTCCAGCTCTTTGCAGCAGCCTAGACAAGTTCACCTTGTACAGGCGGAGCCATACCAGCAGCAGCCGCCCTCTTATCAGTCACCACCATCTCCAGACTTACAGATGGTGGTATATCAGCCGGATCAGCCTCTGGCAGCACTGCCGCCAGACCCCTTCGATGTTGAGCCGTTGATGGATGTCAACGGGATTTGGTATGACCGTCCTCAACCTGGAATCCGACGAGACCATCCCGGATTCAGGTGGGGGAATGGAGGTAACCAGTCCCAACAGCAGCCAGCCGGTCAGGGAGGTCAGTACGCCCAGCAGAGAGATCACCAGCAGCCCCCAGCATACCAGCCATCATCCTTCGTATCTCGTCCCTACCAGCAGCAGGGACAGAATTGGAGACGTGAGCAGCAGGCTCACCAGCAGCAGCATCCTTCCTCTTACCCCTCTCAGCAGCAGCAGCACCAGGTCCAGCAGCCTCAGTACCAGAGAGGCAACCCGTCGGGCTCCCATGAGAGCCCCGCCATGGATGATCTAGCCCGCCTCTTCACAGAGCAGCAGGCTACATTTAGACGGGAGATGGACGAGTTCCGCCAGGAGATGCGGGACCTGATGAGAGGGAAGGCCGCCATCCCTGCACAGATCGAGCCTAATCCGAATAGCTTGAAGAGGAAATCTGAGCAGGTAGATCCCACTGAGCCTACCACTCCTAGTAACCCATTTGATGATATGTCATCGGATCTATTTGATGCTGATTTTGTTACACTTAGGAGCGGTAGAAGACCAGCAGGCGGCGCCTCATCTGAGCGACAACGCGAGGATCCATCTAGAGCGCCAGATGAGGAAGAGGAGTGCGGTACTAAAGCCGCACATGATGATAACGGTGGTCCTGATGCCACCAGAGATGCTGATTCCACCGGCGGTACTGAGGCCGCCGCTTCACCGTATCGAGAAGGTGGTACTGACGCCACCAGCAGAGCCGAGCCAGCCCGCGGTACTGAAGCCGCAAGACGTCTAGTTGTAGAGCCAGCTAGAGGTGGTACTGAGGCCACCAACATTTATTCTGATAGAAATGTTGTCTTTCCTCGCATGAATGTATCTCAGAACTCTAATTCGAATAAAGGAAAAGGTTTAGTTTCTTCTGATCCCACTGTGGTGAATGATGTTTGTGAGGATCCGGTCATCGAACCGTCTAGGCCTATTCCTAGTCCTTCATCTGAGAAGGACCCTGTGATCCCCTTTCCTAGAGCCCTTGAGTTGGGGAAGGGGAAGAAAAAAGAAAAAGATCCAAAAAAGAGAGAGCAGGAGGAGTTCAGCCAGGGCATGATAGACCGATTTCACATCCAGCTGACCCTCAATGAGGCTTTGCAGCACATCCCTCTTCTTCAGCGATCCTTGAGAGACAGGACCACAGTCAGGAGGAAGAAGAGGAATAAAACCACAGAGATTCATGTGTTGACCAAAGCCACGTGTCACGCGATCCAGAACCATCTGCCGACCAAGAGGCCAGATTTAGGAGCCCCGTATGTCAGATGTCAGATTAGTGAGCAGAGGTTCGACCGTACTCTATTAGATAGCGGATCGTCGATCAACCTTCTTCCGGCAGCCCTTCTCGACCACTTAGAGTTGGGCACTCTTAGACAGAGCAGGACATACCTTCAGTTTGCTGATCGGTCTGTCAAGAGGCCAAAGGGGTTATTGCGAGACGTTGTCGTCACGATTCAGGGTTTGCAATTCCCCGTGGACTTTGTAGTGCTGGACATGGAGACCCCTGACTCGTTGACCAATTCCCCCATCATCCTCGGTCGCCCGTTCTTGGCCACAGCCAAGGCGGTGACTGACCATGACAGTGGGAAGGTATTCTTTCGCGTCTAGGGCGAGAGTATACAAATAGAGACGGTTAAGGACCACAGAGCCAGAGATAGATCTCGCTCAGAGGGCAGTACAGATTCAGAACATCTGACAGATACAGAGCCAGACATACACCAGGACTGTGATTTTGTGATCACAGATGATGAGGCAGCTTGGGCAGACCCTGCAGCACAGACCATCCTCTCATATTCAGATACAGCTGATGCAGAGATGATAGCAGAGGATAGTCTGGAGAGCACAGCCCTGGTCCAGGATACCATTGAGTCGGCAGAGTCGGACCTTGATCGCGACACGATTTTTAGTGATGGTGGTACTGAGGCCACCCTGCTCTACGGTGGTACTGATGCCACCGCAGTTGATACAGATCCCTCGGATTCAGAATCTGATTGGGCAGATTGTGATGATCAGATACCAGACCTGGATCCACCTGAGCCTACAAATGAGGAGGAGGTCGAGGCAGAGCAGATCAGAGACAATGCAGAGGACCTGCCTTCTCCAGATCAAGTTTGTGAGAGTTCTTTATCATTTTCCCAGGCAGATTTGGCAGAATTGTTAGCATACACACATCTTCTTCAGAAGCCAGATTTGCCAGCACCCAGCTGTCCAGAGCTAAAGCCGCTCCCTACTTCGCTGAAGTATCGATTCCTTGCGGGAGAGCCTGAGATGTACCCTGTCATCATCTCCGCCGATCTGACTGGAGAACAAGAATCCCGTCTGATGGAGGTTCTTGAAAAGAACCGCAAGGCAATTGGATGGAGCGTAGCAGATCTCCATGGGATTAGTCCCTCGTTGTGCTCCCACCATATCTATCTCGAGAAAGGGGCAAAGCCGTCGTGTGAGTTCCAGCGGCGACTGAACCCCAACCTGAGAGAAGTTGTCATGAAGGAAATATCAAAATGGTGGAGTGCAGATTTTATTTATCCCATTTCCGACTCCAAGTGGGTTAGCCCCTTGCATGTGGTGCCCAAGAAGACTGGCATCACGACTGTGATCAGTGAGTCGGGAGAGGAGATTGCTACACGAGTACCCACCTCTTGGAGGGTCTGCGTTGACTACAGGAGACTCAACCAGGCCACCAAGAAGGACCATTTCCCCTTGCCTTTTATTGATCAGATCATAGAGAGACTGGCAGGGAAGAGCCATTATTGCTTCCTAGATGGGTACTCGGGCTACAATCAAGTGGCCATCGCTCCTGAGGATCAGGAGAAGACCACCTTTACCTGTCCCTTCGGTACATACGCCTTTCGACGCATGCCATTTGGGCTATGCAACGCCCCTGCGACTTTTCAGAGATGCATGCTGTCGATCTTTTCGGACATGGTAGGGGAGTGTTTGGAGGTCTTCATGGACGACTTCTCGGTTTACGGCGACGGATTCGATTCCTGTCTTGACTGCCTAGACCGAGTGCTCCAGCGATGTATTGCTACCCGCTTGGTTCTGTCTTGGGAGAAGAGTCACTTCATGGTGACTCAAGGGACGGTGCTTGGCCACATCATCTCCAACAGGGGTATGGAGGTTGATCCGGCCAAGGTTGACGTCATTAGAAAACTCGCACCGCCGTCCAATTTGAAGCAGCTACGGTCATTTCTCGGGCACGTTGGTTTTTATAGGAGATTCATTCATGATTTCAGCAAGATTGCCCGACCGTTGACTGACCTCTTGACGAAAGACACCGAGTTCCTTGTCGATGACAAGTGTCTTTCATCCTTTGAGACTCTCCAGCAGCGTGTTATTGAGGCTCCTGTCCTTCAGCCACCCGATTGGTCTCTCCCATTCGAGATCATGACGGATGCCTCTGATTTTGCCGTAGGGGCCGTGCTAGGACAGAGGAGGGACGGAGTTCCATTTGCCATACACTATGCTAGCCGCACATTGGATTCTGCCCAGCGGAATTATACGGTCACAGAGAAGGAGATGCTAGCAGTAGTGTTTGCCCTAGATAAGTTCAGATCGTATATCATTGGATCTAGAGTGACTTTGTATACTGACCACACCGCCATCAGGTACCTCATGTCAAAGAAGGATGCCAAGGCCAGACTTACTAGATGGATCCTTCTACTCCAGGAGTTCGACATTGAGATCAAGGATAAGCCTGGAGTCAAGAATGTGGTGGCGGATCATCTCTCCCGATTAGAGCAGCCTGAGGATTCTGAGCAGATTGATCCCATTCATGATACCTTCCCAGATGAGGCGATCCTTGCTATCACCTCACTCCCGTGGTATGCCGATATTGTGAACTTTCTCGTTGCTGGGAAAGTCCCACAAGATTGGCCCAGGCAGAGGCTTGAGACCTTCCTTGCGAAGGCCAAGTCCTACCACTGGGAGGATCCCATCCTTTACCACGAAGGAGGGGATAGCATCTGGCGTCGGTGTATTCCTCAGGAGGAGCATCATAGTGTCCTCACTTACTGCCACAAGCTTGAGGCAGGAGGGCATCATTTTGGGAGGAGAACGACACAGAAAGTGCTCCAATCCGGCTTGTGGTGGCCTACACTCTTCAAGGACTCTGATGAGTTCGTGAAGAGGTGTACTGACTGTCAGAGGATGGGCACTTGTGGACAACGTGATATGATGCCGATGCAGCCCATTCACTTCTGTGAGGTTTTTGACGCATGGGGCATCGATTTCATGGGTCCATTCCCTAAGAGTCAGGGATTCGAGTACATTCTGTTGGCCGTAGATTACGTTAGTCGTTGGGTTGAGGCTATCCCCGCCCGAGCCTCTGATGCGAAGACAGTTTGCAGATTTTTGAAGAAGCACATCATCATGCGGTTCGGGGTTCCACGAGTTCTGATTTCTGATGTGGGGTCTCATTTCATCAACGACCAGGTGAAGGCCCTTGCCAGCGAGTTCAGCATAGACCATCGTGTTGCCACACCATACCATCCACAGACAAATGGTCTAGCTGAGGTGTCGAATAGGGAGATCAAGAATATTTTGCAGAAAGTCGTCCGCCCTGACCGAAAGAATTGGTCACAGCTTTTGGACTCGGTCTTGTGGGCATATCGGACGTCTTTCAAGACTCCATTGGGTACATCTCCCTTTCGCCTCGTTTATGGCAAGCCGTGCCATCTACCTGTTGAGCTGAGGCACAAGTCACTTTGGGCAGTCACAGATATTCTTATGGATCCAGATGGTATAGGAGACCAGAGGAGGGCAGAGCTAGCCGCCTTGGAAGAGCTTAGAGATACAGCTTTCTCAAACAGCTTACATTATAAGGAGAAAGTGAAGGAGTGGCATGATTCTCATATCAGCCACAAGCATTTTGAGATTGGACAGAAAGTATGGTTGTTTGATGCGAGGCTCAGATTATTTCCAGGAAAGCTACAGAGCAAATGGAAGGGACCTTACTTGGTCAGAAAGGTACACGATAACGGTAGCATTGATATATCTGAGTTATCTTCTGAGAGTACCTTTCGAGTGAACGGCCAGCGGCTCAAGCCATTTCTAGATCATGGGCCGCGGGACGTTATTATTGCCGCTATTCATTTTGCGTGAGATGTGGTCTTTTGACTCACATCTTTTGCATCTCTCGCCTGATATCTACTGTTCTTTCCGCCTGTATAGATCCAGTTGTCCATATCATTCTATTCTTTAGTCCCACATCCCTTTTCTCATCCTGTGATTATGCTATACTTAGGGTGTACTTTACCCTAAGTATAGGGGGGATGTTGGACCTGCGGGTATTCTTTTTATTCTTTTTGCTCCTGTTTTTGTTGCCTATACTTAGGGATATTTTACCCTAAGTATAGGGGGGGCAGATTCTGCATATTCTTCACTCGAATTTCCCTTCATGTACAGCTTGCTATACTTAGGATTAGTTAATCCTAAGTATAGGGGGAAACCACCGAGTTCCTCGTATTCTATTCATTTATTCATTTCTGTACTTATCCATTCCTTTTCACTTCCCTATACCAAGCACGAGTTATGTCATCTTCATCGCTCTTGATCACTCTGAGGACATCGTTCTAGCTAAGTATAGGGGGGGTGTATATATTTCATATATACTTTAGCCATAACTCGTACTTTGTGTGAGTGTGTTAATAAATAAAATGGCTAAAAATCACAAAAATTTAAAAAAAAAAATTTTCATGTACATAAACCTCTTTTATCCTTGCACATACATAGCTAGTGTATAAAGTATTTTTGTAAAAATGATTTCAAAAATCTTTTGTGTAAAGTTTGTGTAAGTATTTTGTATCAAAAATTATGTATATAGTACAAAATTTTTCCAAAATGTTTTGAAAATCAAAAGTTTGCAAATATCTTGTGTAAATGTTTGTAAATATCATTTTGCAAAACTTGCACCTCATGCATCATTCATTCATGATTTCAAAACATTTTTCAAAAATTTTGCATGATTGTAAAATATGTGTAAATAGCATCTTGTGTAAATATATGTATAGAGTTTTTTGGATGAGAGTTGACATTTAAACTAAGCCTGGAATTAAATTGAGAAATGGAGCTTGAATAAGATCTTAATCCACTTAACTTTAAGAGGAACCTTATAGGACTTAGGGTTAAGGCTTTTCAGGTCCATAAGGACTTAATTCTTTGAGTCCACTAGGCTATGAGCATATGTCATCTTGATGATCCTAAGTAGAGCACTTAACAACACACGCATGGCTCTTAGAGACAATGGCTTGACTTGCACCTGCACTTACACATGGCTCTCCATGGATGAGGTGGTGAGGAGGCAGTTTCCTTTGGCTTGGGGTAGCATATGAGGGTAGTACTTTTAGGCGGAACCTCTCTTCTTCTTATAGTGAAGGAAGTGCACCTCAACTTGGTCTAGTGGTGTTGAAAGCTAAAGACAGAAGTTGTGGGTTGCAATAAAGCTTCAAAAGAGGGATAGTCTACTGGCTCAAGGGGAAAATTTCTTATATGCTGCACCATGTAGATACGTTGTACAGAAGTTCTTGAAAAAAAAATATGCAAAAATGCAAAAAGAACTCCAAAAAAAAAAGTGGTGGGTCGGATTGAAAATTTAATAACCCCACCGGAGTATACATAGTCAAATAAAGCAAAAGCTTATGGTATCAATGTTACATCTCATGAAGCTTGCAGCGGGAGACTTAGCTACACTGGCTAAGCTTCCAAAACTCTATACTTCTACCCCCTCTTCTTGAGCCGGTTGCACTTGAACTTAGAAGGGAATACCCCGCTTCTCGAGGAAAGAGTTGCTAGACCGAGGCATTAGAGTTACCAGGTTGAGGGAGGTTGTTTCTTTGTTACTTCTGAGGTGGGGAGCCACATATCACTTACACCGCACGGAAAGATTCATGGTCATTAGAGTTTGTGTATGTAGACTTGTTCTGATCTGGTTTATTGAGGAGTCTTGCCCATAGATTGGTGGAACTTGGAGGCTGTTGAGTTTTAAGCTTAAGTCTAAGTAAGGTTCCGACACATTAATAATCCAAAGATCTGATCGAGCTCCATATTTCAATTTAATGAAGGAAAGTTTAATAAATCAACCTTGATCCATGTACATCCTCTTTTTCTTTTTCTTTTTCTTTCTTTTTCACTTCTTTTTTCAAATAAGTGTTTGCTAAGGGACTAGCAAAGTTAAGCATAGGGGGGTGATGAATACCCATTCATCACTCTTTATTCTTATATTTTAGCTACAAAAACCTTTGCAAATACATGTAGATATGTGTAAATACAAATAATTACCAAAAGCATGCATTGTGTAAAAACCTGTAATTAGCATGTTTTTGTGCAAAAATAAAAGAATAAAGAGTAAAAAGAAAAAGAGGGAAATATTTAGAATAAATATTGAGCAACTTGACCCAAGGGAGGGCTCAGCATGGGCCTGACCGCATAAAAGACAAAGTAGAGGGAGATAGGAGCTCATGTATATATACTTCTGTAAATAAATAAAATTATATTTTCCTCACCCAAAAATATGCTTGTACATATTCTGTGTATATTTAGAGACTATTAAAAAAACAAAATAAAAATTTTAAACAATCAAAAATTCAAAAATGCCCTTTCACCATGTGTATAGACCATCATCCCTTATTTATTTAACCCTGAAAAAAATAAATGTACTTATTTTCTAAACTTTTTGTAAATATTCTATGTTACATTTTGTAAATAAAATAAATAAAAAGAAACACCACAAAAATCCAATAAAAACAACAAAAATTAAAAATACAAAAATACAGTGTATATACCATGTATATAAATGTATATAACTATTTATTTAACCTATGAATATAAATAATTAAAATAAAATAAAAATACCATTTTGTTCTTTATTTTATGATGTAAATAAATAAAATATAAAATGGGCATAAAATACATAAAAATAACAAATAAAAAAAATCAAAAATTAAAATCTATATAGTGTACATATACCTATATATATAGCTACCCTATTTTTATTTCCAAAAATTAATTAAAAATCACCAAAAAATAGAAAAAAATAAAAGAAAAATATTTCATGTTTTGAGTTTTTCTTAATTCGGCCTTTTTCTACCTTAAATTAAATAAACAAAAAAATAAAAACGTGGCAGCCCCTGATTGGTCCACGGGGGATTGTTGACCCCGGTCAACTCCCCCGCGGACTCCTTCCTTTTCTGGAAGATGTGCGCCGCCCCGCCTTCGCCGATTTTTCCACGCGTCTCCAGCCTGTCTCCCACGCAAACCCCGTGCCCGGATTCTTCGCCGATCATCCGTCTTCCCCGCCAGATCTTTCGCCATGAAATCCACGCCTTCCATCGCTGCATCCACCTAACCCTAATCGGGCCTGCACTTATATATAGAATTCCCTCCGCCGCCTCCGCGCCTCATCTTTGGCTCCCTGCCTTCACTCCCGTGACCTCCATCGTAACCACCGAGGTGACAGCTCGCGTTGGCCCTTGTTGCAGCGAGGAGGAGGTGGTCGGTCATTGATCCGGCAGCTTCGCGCCGCCGTTGCTCCGCCGCTTGCAGGAGCTCGAGCCTCAGGCCTTGACGCCCTTCGAGGCTACGACCGGGAGTTAGCCACACTCCAGCACAGTCTTCCGCTTCGCCCAGGTAATCTTTTCGCCCTTCCATTTCGCCTAATTTTGGATTTCGCCCAAATCGACCGTCCGACGTGCTTCCCTGATTCCGGCCATCTCGCTCAATATCTCGATCATCGGAGCACCCTATCACCTTCGCCACTTTCTCACGCACATTCTTCGCACTTTCACTCAACCCAGCTCGCCCCGGAGCTGGGAGTCGAGCTCCATCACCCGTCGCTCGCCGGAGCTCCTTCGCCCCGACCCACCAGCCACCTTCACTTCGCTTTCTTGGGTCGAGGCACTTTGCCCTCGACCCGCAAAGCTTTCTGTTTGCTTTGCAGGTCCAAAGGGAGGCGTTTGAGCCCCCCTTACATTCCAGCCAGAAGCTTCGCGCCGCCAGCCTCGCCGGAGCCCCTCCAGGGCTCGGCTGGGCTATCGGACAATACCATCAGCTGCGGGGCTTCACCGCGGACCCGTTCCGATCATCAGGAGCAGCTGAGGAGGAGTGCAGCTCACGCAGGAGGCCGGCGAAGTTCGCCGGCGTCGAGTTCTTCCATCATCCTCCAGAACCATCCGATGACGCCTCCGCTCCAGTTTTGATCTCAGCCATCCATTCCTCGAGGAGCAGCAGCCGTCGATCTATCTGAGGAGCTCATCCGGACCGTTGCAGCAGAGGAGAGAGGCACCGGAGCCCAGCACCGTGAGATCTTCCACGTGTCCTCGCCTCCACCGTCGATCGAGCCCAAGAGACACCGAAGAAGAGCGCCCGCCGTCCCGAGCCGTTGGATCTTCCACGTGGCGCCTATCGAGCCGTCGATCATAATAAAAGGGGTAAATTCATCTTAGGCCCCTCTGTTTGTTTTATTTCATTTTAGTCCTGTAATTTTTAAATTAAGTTGTTTATTTTCTAGGATATTTGCATTAAGGACCTCGTACTTACTTTATTTGCATTTATACCCCTGTCTACGTGGACCACGTGTTTCGTCACGTGAATTTTATTGGGTTATTTGCAATATAAACCCTGTAGTTCTGAATGTTATGGTTGAATAAAAAGTTTTCTTTATTTGCATTTATGCCCCTGTGCGTGATTTAATTCCCCATGTGCGATATTTTTTGGGTTATTTGCAGATAAGCCCCTGGACTTTTGGTACTTGTTACCAATAAGCCCTCGATACTTATTTTTTCTTACATTTGGGTCCCTGAGTGCCCCAGGCACGTGCTTGGCACGTGTTTTGCTGGGTATTTTGCACCAGACCCCCCAGAACTTTGGGTATTTGCACTTTGGTCCCTGTGCACAGTGCCCCTCCTTTATCTTTGAATAAAATATCAAACCATCTCCAAATCCAACGAAAATTTGACACATGGCTCCTGCCATGGTGTAGGATTTTTGTAGATTTTTGAGGACATTTTTGATTTCATTTGCTATTTTTAAAAATTAAAAACCCTTATTTTTGCTACTGTTTAGAGTCATAAACCCCAAAAAAATATCAAAACACTTTTAAAAATTCTAAAAAAATTAGATACTGTTGTTTGCTTGCTGTTTGATTTTCTAGCCAAGTTTGGCTATTTTCCATTGAGTAAAAACCCTAAAAATTGAAAAACCCTCAAAAACTCATAAAATTATAATAATTAAATTAAAAATCCAAAAACAATAATTAGGGTGCCTAAATTTTCCTTAGTCTATCTAGTATACAGGAAAATTACCTTCAGGGCCTTTTAAGATCCTTAAATATTTTATTTTTGGGTCTTAAGCCTTGCTGGACAGTACCTTCCCCTCTTTGCATTGTGTGATTTTTAGAAAATAATTTACCCGTCATAAAAACCCCAAAAATTCACCAAAAACACTTAAAAACCCAAAAAGCATAAAAACAATTTTTCTTGAATTTTTGCTTGATTTTTGGTGTGTTAAATAAATTGCTCAAGTGTGCTTGTTTATACTTTCTTTATTTTCCTTCACATATTAAAAATTCTAAAAAATTATAAAAAAATCAAAAACCACTAAAAATTAGCTTCTCTGAAATTTGACTACTTAGTTTTTCAATCGTGCTCCTTGTGTTCGACCCTGGATCGCTATACCAGGTAAAAAGAATAGCGAAGACCGCTTACATTTGCTCTTCATTGATTTCTGTCATTTCCGAGTGGTTTTATCATTTTTCTCGTTGACCGAATTGATCGATTAAGGACAACGACATTGTGATTTATTTTCTACCTTAGTCGCGTCGATTTTCGTGTCATCAACCGCGTCTCGACCCGACTTCTTCCATTTATGCAGACGTGATTCGCCTCCCATTTACCCAAACCCCGGGCTCCGATTGTAGATCCTTCATCCGAGATTCATGCACGAGGTTCATCTTAGGGATCCGTGCATTGGATTGCGCGCTTGACTCCCGTCTTCCCGGACCTTCACTCCTATAAAGCCTCGCCTCCCGCCGCATTTCCCCGCACCTTTGGCTCCCGTCTTCGACCCTAGTGACCTCCACCTTCATCCTTGAGTGACAACAAGTGATTGAGCCTGTTGCAGCGAGGATTTGGAGGCGTTTGCCCAAGGTCTGGCGACCATCGTCGTCGAGCTCCGCCGCCAGCGTAGCCTGAGCCTCTGGAGGCGTCGCTCCATCGAGGTGAAGACCGTCGGAGATCCAGCGTCTCCCCCACAGACGATCCATCAGGTACCCCTTTTAGTGTCTAGATTAACAAGTATATTCGATCTTCCATTTTTCGCTCCGCTAGCTCCGCACCAGTGTCCGGAGCCCCGTCACCTCACCCTACCCGTACAGATAGAACCCTCGACTCATCGTCACCCTCCGTCCACAATTTGATCACCTCGATCTTGGCTATCCGAGCCAAGATCGAGCTCGGTCCCTTCTGCCGCCTCCGTTGGGACCCCCTTCGCCAAACCACCCCGCTTCCCTTGGCTTTTTCTCAAATAAACCATGCCAGAGACGTCCTCCGAGCACGAGCTTTCTCTTGCAGGTGAATAAGCGCGAGATAACCCCCTTAGTCGCATCTTCCACCCATCGCCGGAGTTGCCCAGGTCCTCCCTCCCTCGTCGGAGGATTGGACCGTTTGGAGCTTCATCGACCACCACCACCAGACGCGGAGCGACAAGGCGCGTCGAATCCCTCTTGCTGATCATCCATCGGACGCGCACAACCACACCAGCTCGCCTCCGAAGTTCGCCGGGGAGGAGTTCTTCCAGACCCCCTCTCCACCGTTGGATCACGCCTTGCTTCCAGTTGCCATCTGAGCCGTTTGTCGCCTGACTCTGACAGGCCGTTAGATCCACGATCTAACGGCCACGTGCACCCACGTTCGCCTCCTCGTCCGGACTGTCAGATCTTCAAGGAAGCATCATTAGAGCCGCACGTCCACCGCCACTCACTGCCTGACACCTGGCCCCCACGCGCCCTGCACGCGCTTTGGTTGGGTAACTGACGCCCGAACCCCTGCATTTTATTTGCGTTTCTGTTTAGTCTATTAAATAAGTTAGTACACTTGGATATTTTGCATATTAGGACCTGTAGTTTCTTGTATTCGCACTTTAGTCCCAACTTTGTGGATGCACGTTCTTCGACAAATGATTTTGTGGGCTTTTTGCATGTTTAGGGTTGGGTTTTATGAATATGCTGAAATGAACTTTATGTTTTGAATATTGTATATATGCCTCTGTGCGTACAATATTTGAGCATGTGTTGAAATTTGTGCATTTTGCACTAAACCCTCATACTTTCTTCACGTGTTCCAGTTCTGCCCCTGAAACTTATTTTCATTACGATTAGGTCCCTGTGTGTTGTGCCTTGTTTTATGATTGAATAAAATATCAAATCAACTCCAAATTTGGTGAAATTTGGACACGTGGCTGCCATTTTGTAAAAAATTCACTAATTTTTTGGGACATTTTTATTATTGTTTGCTATTTATAAAAATAAAAAACCCCTATTTTTGTTATTTTTTGGATTCTAAAATCAATTAAAAATATTAAAAACCCCCCAAAAATTCTAAAAAAATTAGGTACTGTTGGTTTTAGTGTTTGCTTGCTTCAGTATAATTTTTCTGCATTTGGATATATAAAACACCTAAAAATTAAAAAAAACCTAGAAATCTTATAAAAATCAGTAAAAATTCTAAAAAATTTAAAAAATGCAATTTCTTCTCTTGTAGCTTAGTTTTTATTCATAGTTTGATACAAAATTGTCTCTAGATTTTTATAGGCTATTTATCTATTTTTAGACAGCATTTCAAATCTGGCTGCACATTAGTTCCCTATTTTTGCCTTTTTCTATTTTTAGAAAATCAACTAAAAATCATAAAATTCTGAGAAAATTAACAAAAACACATAAAAAATATAAAACCCAAAAATATTTTTACTACATTTTTTGAGTTGATTTGTGTGATTAAATAATTAGTTGTTTGTGCCTTTTTTTACCTTTCCCTTATTTTCTTCATAATTAAAAATATAAAAAATTTAAGAATCATAAAAATCCACCAAAAATATTTTATCCTTTTATTTCATTTTCTGACTACTTCGAAGGCCACTTGGCCAATCCGTGCTCCTTGAGTTTGACCCCGGTCGCTATACCAGGTTAAATAAATAGCGAGACCGCTATTCGGATTTTCCTTGTCTGATTACTTATTTGGTGGTCTGATTTTCTTGATTGACCGAGCCTATTATTCGGGTCACAACGACTTTTGATTTATTTTTACCTTAGCCCGATATTGAGTGATTTATTTTTCGGTCATCATAAACGCAACGTTGCCGAGGAGCACGACTTATTAATCATTGTTGATTTTCGCGGTTTTCTTTTTCACGACTTTTCTGTAGATACTTGTAGATATTTTTTGTCTGATTTTATTTGCATATTTTTATAATAATCTGGTCTGACACATTTCTGTCTTGTTTTCTTGGGAGGGCTCGGGGACCGAGGTGGCTTTTTCGGAAGCCGACGCAACCACGGGAATCGGAGGTGGCTCTTTTTTCATAGAGTCGCATGTGAGCACGAGGAGTCGAGCAGGAGTGCGGGAACCACATAGAATAGCTGTAGAATAGCCATATAATAGTTTACTTTTCATTAAACTTTTATTGTAATAATACAGGGACATGGACTCAGACTTGGACTGTAGTGATATCGGGGTCTGTTTCGCCGAGCACCGATGTGCTTGGGGGACCTCACAACGTTTTCACCGGTTTTCATTTTTATCGCATTTATTTTATTAGCTGCCTATCTGATTTATGCGGTTTTGACCTTAGCTTAGGATTTTATCTTGATTGTGACGTAATTGATTAGGATCCAATCCCTAATTATCTGCCTATTCCTATTAGATCGTAATTGGACCTAATTAATTAATTCACAAGAAAAAGCCGGATTACTTAGACTCTAGTACACGTGCCTTGAGGAGTCGCATACAATGCGTGTAGGATCCATTGTGGCAGACACCGAGTGGCTCCCAAGGTAGGACTCCGGACTTAGGTTTGAGCACCCGGCTATTGTGCTTTACGTGTAGAAATTGCTCTGTTTGAGGCCAGTTTCTCGTGCATCATATAGATAGTTTATTCTCATGTCGTTACTTTTATGCACGGATCACTTTGCATGTATACTACTGGAGTCAAGTACGCATCTCTTACTCTGCATGCATCATTGATTTCATCGCGCATCGACTTTTTCGTCTTCTCCCCCTTGTTTTCGGACTTAAATAACCAGGAGAACCGAAAAATTCGTTAGGCGTTGTTTGATCTGAAAAATATCTAAAAAAACAAAAAATATAAAATTGGGACTGTTAATCAAACTTGATCCTAAAAGACACTTCACTTAAAAATTTGTCCTGGGAGAGCAATCCCCTCATTGCTTGGTCTGGATGAGCGAGAGAGTGACCTGCATCCTAGGCTAGAGCCATATCCGATTTCTTGACAGACTACCAGCTTTTTATACGGGACAGTCTGTTAAGAGTATTGGATCCCAATCAGCTCGCTTAATTGCTCTGAAAGATTGTTTGATCACCTAATAAAATCGACAAGATAAAAGACCGAACCTTCACGGTTATCAGCTCTGGGTGCGTAGGTGAATTAGGGGTTTGCTTGACCGATCTTGTTTGTTTCTTCAGATCCCATATGCCTTCTTCTCCTCCTTCTACCTAGCTTTCTCCCATCCACCCTCCCTTCAGTTCTCTTCTTCCCCCATGTCTATCCAGGAATGATGGATCGCACTCCTTTCGTGCCGACTCTTGCGGCTTTCCTTTTTTCCCCATCATCCCCATTCACTCTCGTCTGAGATTGGATCTTTGACCGACCTTCCACCTTCTCTATCCTCCCACTCTTCTGGGCATGCTGTGCTAGACGTCTGTGGAGATCAGACTAAGCGGATGCGAGATCCGGACGATTCCATTACTGGGATGAGAGTGCACTCCGTATGCGACCGTCGAGAGCAGATGCGAGTTTCAGATACCTCCTACACCAGGATGATGGATGAGCATACCGATCAGGGAGCTCAGTTAGCTTCTACATTCAGTCCCTTCATTCTAGATTTCGAGTTCATTCAGAGACTGCCGACATTTTCATGGGAGGTGCACGAGGAGCCTTATCTTTATCTGACCGCATTCTAGGAGTTTTGCGAGAGATAGATATATTCAGATACCACTGCGGAGGAGCTGATGTTGAAGACCTTCCCATTCTCACTTCAGGACAGATCCAGGACATGGCACAGACGATTGGGAAGGAGATTTGCTACATGGGGATAGCTACGTTCAGAGTTTCTACAGAGATATTATCCCTAGCGTAGAGCAGATATGATGCGGTCTTTGATCATGGATTACTCAGTAGACCCCCAGGAGCCAGTGCATGATGCATGGTTGAGGTTTCTTGACCTCTTGAGGAGATTCCCCGATCACGGACTTTCACTATCAGACCTCATCGAGATCTCCATGAGGGGGATGACCGCCGATCAGATAGCACTGGTCGTGACCTCGTGTGGCGGTTCACACTGCAGTTCCGACATTGAGTTACTTAATGCCATCTCGAGATCACTTTCACAGAGCCCATCTTCACAAGATGCCGTAGTCGGGACAACACATGAGGATGTTGCAGTACCAGTTAGGTATGCTGCCATACATGAGGATATAGATTCTATACACACGATTGAGGACTTGGATTCTGCTGCAACACAGATGATAGAGGAGATGACTACCATAGTGGAGGTTCTGACCCAAAGTCTACTCGAGTTCCCGTTGGTCTTCTAGCTAGAGTTCGAGTCAACCCCAGAGTTTTCAGTCGACGAGTATTGGATATCGGATCTTCTGATATTCCAGGAGATGGAGGAGCCCCCACTACTACAGCCATCGATCTAGCCATTTCAATGTCCAGTTCTAGATGACTCAGCTTCCATTTTGCAGAGATACTTCTCGGATTCAGACAGATACCATGACTTATTCCAGCAGCCACAGCTCAATATGGGATACCACTTTGGGATGACTGATATAGATACTCCCGTATTCGAGCCTTTTGTCCTCCACTTTGATGATATAGATCCATACTATGAGGACCAGATGATAGCCAGCACTGTCGCAGAGCGAGGATCAGTTGCAACTACATTGCCAGCCTTCGCGGTGTTGACCAGTATCTTCTCTTGCTTCCAGATTGACCAGACACAAAATTCAGATGATGATGCATCCTGGTGCACAGAGTGGGTGCTTGACAGTAGTACAGATGCTCTGATAGATCCTGATCCTCTATTTCTCACCGATGATCTTGCATTCCTCCCCGAGGGTTATCTACAGGAGAATGCCATACACGATGTGTACTCGATTTCACCTTTTGAGAGTGTATCCGATTCCGCGGATCACGAAACCGAGTCTTCCGATCTTTCTGACTCTGAGTTGCCTCACCTCGACGACCCTCACGAGGATGAGCCGATCTTTGAGATATTCAATGATCTATCTGATTTTGCTCCATTACATGCATCAGATATCATTTTTCATAGGGAGTTTCCTCATCTTGATTTTCCACACCTTTTTGAGACACTTATTGACATGGAGGATTCCATGACAGATCCATCCTTCTCCACATTTGATTTCTTCGGCTCTATACTTCCACTCCAGTCTGATCCTGAGCCGATGATTTCTTTTGTGCTACCGGATCCCGATCACATATTCCCAAATCCTTGGCCAGTAGCAGACACCCACCTGATTGCCAACCTAGGTGTCATTTCATACATTGTTGATTACGTCGTTGTGCTCATACCGAGACTGCGACGACAATACGGCATTCGCCTTACAGATGCCGTCCTGAACCTTGAAACAACCTTATCCTCGCCTTTGCGCACAGCTAGGGGCGTAAAATCTAACACTTGTTGAGAGGCACCTCAACATTGTACCCTTTTATATATACGTGTTTCGTCTTGGTTTGATCATTCTTTCTTCCGTATTTGTTTTCACCCCATGTCTCATATAGGATTATCTTTTCTATACTTAGGATATACCTCATCCTAAGTATAGGGGGTGTAAACACCGAGTTATTCCTTTCGTTCTGTTTCATTACTCCTGTCGTTTCCTTTACTTAAGGATTCTTCACCTTACGTATAGGGGGAGCGATGCCCTCCCTTCTTGTATATATTTGTCTTCTTCGTATCTTTCTACCTCTGTTTTGCTACCTATACTTAGGGATATTTTACCCTAAGTATGGGGGGTAGACCCTGTACATTCTCCCACTCAGATTTCCCTTCATGTACAACTTGCTATACTTAGGATTATTTGATCCTAAGGATAGGGGGAAACACCGAGTCCTCTTTATTATATTCTTTGATTCGTCTTTGTACATACGATTCCTTTTTACTTCCCTATACTAAGCACGAGTTATGCCTTCTTCATCGCTCTTGATTCACTCCGACGACATCGTTCGAGCTGAGTATTGGGGGTGTCGTATATATTTCATATATACTTTAGCCATAACTCCTACTTTGTGTGAGTGTGTAAATAATAAAATTGATAAAAATCCATAAAAATTAAAAATTTTCCCTTGTTCATAAAATTCTTCTTGCGCATACCTATCTATTTATAAAAATTATTTTGGAACAAATGATTGTAAAAATGATTTATGTAAATAGTTTGTAAATATTTTGATATCAAAATTATGTATACAGTTCAAAATTTTTGTAAAATGTTTGAAAAATAAAAAGTTTGCAAAAACCTTGTGTAATGTTTTGTAAATATTTTACAAAACTTTGCATTCATGTATACATCCATGTTTTCAAACATTTTTTAAAAATTTTGTACATTTGTAATAATTTGTAAAATTGCATCTTTGTAAATATTTGTACAGTTTTTCCAAATCATGGTTGACATTTAAACTGTCCTGGAATTAAATTGACAAATAGAGCTTGTTTAAGACCTTAATCCACCTATTCTAAGAGGAACCTTATAGGGTTTAGGATTAATACTTTTCAGGTCCATTGGGACTTAATTCTTTGAGTCCACTAGGCTATGAGCATATGTCATCTTGATAAGCCTAAGTAGAGCACTTAACAACACACACATGACTCTCAGAGACAATGGCTTTACTTGCACCAACACTTTACACATAGCTCTCCACGGATGAGGTAGTGAGGATGCAATTTCCTTTGGCTTGGGGTAGCATATGAGGGTCGTACTTCTAGGCGGAACCTCTCTTCTTCTTATAGTGAAGGAAGTGCGTCTCAACTTGGTCTGGTGGTGATGAATTCTAAAGACAGGAGTTGTGGGTTGTAATAAAGCTTCAAAAGAGGGATAGTCTACTGGCTCAAGAGGAAAAACTCCTTATGTATATATGCTACACCATGTAGATATGTTGTACATATGCATATCGAAAAAAATGTGTGCAAAGAAAGAAAAACTCCAAAAAAGGTGGTCGGTCGGATTGAAAATTTAATAATCCCACCGGAGTGTATATAGCCAAATAACGCAAAAATTATGTTATACATGACCATCTCATGAAGCTTGCAGTGGGAGACTCAGTTACACTTGTTAGAGATCCCAGGGATACATGGCTACACTGGTCTTGGTCCATTCTCTCCTTCCCCATCCTCTTGAGCTGGTTGTACTTGAACTTAGAAGGGAATACCCCGCTCCTCGAGGAAAGAGTTTCTAGACCGAGGCATTAGAGTTACCAGGTTGGAGGTTGTTTCTTTGTCACTTCTGAGGTGGGGAGCTACATATCACTTACACAGTACAAGGAAAGATTCATGGTCATTAGAGTTTGTGTATGTAGACTTGTTCTGATCTGGTTTATTGAGGAATCTTGACCATAGATTGGTGGAACTTAGAGGCTGTTAAGTTTTAAGCTTAAGTCCAAATAAGGTTCCGATAAATTAATAATCCAAAGGTCTGACTGAGCTCCATATTTCAATTTAATGAAGGAGAGTTTAATAATAAACCTTGATTTCCCATCTTTTTCTTTTGTGGATGCACGTGCTTCGACACATGATTTTGTGGGTTTTTTTGCATGTTTAGCGTTGGGTTTTATGAATGTGCTGAAATGAACTTTGTGTTTTGAATATTGCATATATGCCCCTGTGTGTACAATTTTTGAGCATGTGTTGAAATTTGTGTGCATTTTACACTAAACCCCTCATACTTTCTTCACGTGTTCCAGTTCAGCCCCTGAAACTTATTTTCATTACGATTAGGTCCCTATGTGTTGTGCCTTGTTTTATGATTGAATAAAATATCAAATCAACTCTAAATTTGGTGAAATTTGGACATGTGGCTCCTTTCACTTTGTAAAAATTTTATTAATTTTTTGGGACTTTTTTATTACTGTTTGCTATTTTTCAAAAATCAGAAACCCCTGTTTTTGCTAGTGTTTGGAATATAAAATCAATTAAAAATATTAAAACCACCCAAAAATTCTAAAAAAATTAGGCATTGTTGGTTTTAGTGTTTTCCTGCTTCAATATAATTTTTACTGCATTTGTATATATAAAACACCTAAAAATTTAAAAACCTAAAAATCTTTTAAAAATCAGTAGAAATTCTAAAAAAATTCAAAAAAAATGCAATTTCTTCTCCTGTAGCCTGGTTTTCATTCATAGTTTGATATAAAATTGTCTCCATATTTTTATAGGCTATTTATCT
Organism: Ottelia alismoides; assembly: GCA_037367405.1. Taxonomy (NCBI): domain Eukaryota; kingdom Viridiplantae; phylum Streptophyta; class Magnoliopsida; order Alismatales; family Hydrocharitaceae; genus Ottelia; species Ottelia alismoides. The sequence goes on from JAZKJV010003833.1 coordinate 40,995, forward strand.
ATTTTTGGATAGCCTTTCAAATCTGGTTGCACATTAGTTTCATGTTTTTGCCTTTTTCTAATTTTAGAAAAATCAATTAAAAATCATAAAATTCTGAGAAAATTATCAAAAACACATAAAAAATATAAAACCCAAAAATATTTTTACTACATTTTTCTGAGTTGATTTGTTTGATTAAATAATTAGTTATTTGTGCCTTTTTCTCCCCTTTCCCTTATTTTATTCATAATTAAAAATAAAAAAATTTAAAATCATAAAAATCCACCAAAAATATTTTATCCTTTTATTTCATTTTCTGACTACTTATTAGACCACTTGGCCAATCCATGCTCCTTGAGTTCGACCCTGGTCGCTATACCAGGTTAAATAAATGGCAAGACCGCTATTCGGATTTTCCTTGTCTGATTACTTATTTGGTGGTCTGATTTTCTTGATTGACTGAGCTTCATTATTCGGGTCACAAAGACCTTTGACTGATTTTTACCTTAGCCCGATAATAAGTGATTTATTTTTCGGTCATCATGCATGTGTACAAGTTAGGTCACTATCGACAAGAGTCGTGCGTATTTTCCGAAATATTCTACTTAACTAGTCAAGACGATATAGAGCCAAGTCTCATGGTCTCAAAGAATTATATATAGCAGACTTGAAGCGTCCCAATTCCAACTCCTATAAGGTTCCAATGTCAGGTGAGTTAAGGTCTAACCAAGCTTCAATCTCCAGATTTTACTTAGACTAGTTCAGTTATCAATATAAATTCGAAAAATGCAAATGCTGTGTACAATGAAAGGAAAATATTTTTGTAATGCAATTTTCTGATTTTGAACTTGTTATGGATTTTTGAAAAGTTTTAAAAAACTTTATTTAGGTTTTGAAAAGATTTTGTAAAAGTTTAGAGTTGTGAATTTTGTAATTTTTTAAGGATTTTTGAGTAAGGTTAGTAAAATAAAATATGTACGGCTATTTCTGCAAGATTGCATCTATATTATAAGGGGTTTTGAATTGAATTTACATGTATGTTTTATCTAACGTTGTAAGGCTTTTATTTGAGTTGTTATTTCCACAAGATTCTCAAACCATTTTAACATTTTCACAAACATTTTGAAAGCCTATTTTTGCAAATAATTTTGGTAAACCTTTTTCAAACACATACATACCTTGAAAATCATTTTGCAAAAATATTTTCCAAATAATATATAGATTTTTCAAAAGATTTTTGCAACTATTTTTCAAATCATTTGAAAGCAGATTTTCAAAAGAATCTATTTCACAAATAAAAAGAATTTTTGCAAACAAAATATTTTTACAAAAGTTTGAAAATGTTGAAAAATGTTTTCCAGACATTTTTCAAAAGAGTTTTCAAAGCATTGTGAAAACCTTCTTCAATTCATTTCGCAAAATATTTTAACCAATTTATTACAAGAGTTTTCAAAGAATTATTGTGTGTTTTATTAGTTATATATATTATTGAAAATATGAAAGTATGAGTTATGGATAAAGTATTTACAACGTATATACGACCCCCTATACTTAGCTTGTGCAATATCCTCATAGATCAAAGATAAAAAATGATGACATAACTCGTACTAAGTATATAACAATTTATATGACAACGATTAAAGAATGAATCGAATGAGAAGCTGACTATCCCCCTTATACTTAGGATGAAATAATCCCATGTATACAAGACTGTACACAAGGTAGGGAGAGTCAAGGGTGGGAATGAATAGATCAACAACTCGTCTGTCTCCTCCTATACATAAGGTAAGATATCCCTAAGTATAGATAGGGATATCAACAAAAAGGGAGACATATGAGGGGATCAATAAATCAACAAAAAGAAAATTACAGTAGGGGAATGTACACATCACTCCCCTATACTTATGGTAAGATATCCCTAAGTTAGGCAACGACAAGATTTATGAAACATGACAAAGAGATAACAACTCGATCTACACCCTCTATACTTAGGACAAAGTACATCTTAAGTATAGATACAGATATCAGACAATAGATCTGGGATGTAGGACAGACAAAAGAAAGAAGGAACTAAAGGTGAAACACATATATACAAGAGGTGTGGATTGTTGAGGTGCCTCTCAACGAGCGCACATGCCTAACCAGCACAAAGGTTAGGATAATGTTGTATTAATGTTAGGATAACATTTGTCAAACAAATGACGTATTCTATCCATCGTCCTAAAGTGAGAATGATGATGAAATAAAAAAGAACACTTATATATGCAATCAAGTGGGTGGATACCACTAAGAGAAGAAAAGCGAAAACTAAACCAGGATCCGGTGGTCCAGAAGAGATCATTGGCTTGGAATAATGGAGTGAGTGATCAAAGTCGATAAAATCAAACTTGGAGAGGGATGGAGCAGTGATAGAATCCTCCATGTCAATTACAATCTCATAAAGATACAAAAAGTAAAGATCAGGAGACTCTCTAAGAAACTGGGCATCCGATGGACATATGGTCGGAAGATCAGAGAAATCAATTAATGCCACAAGCCATAGCTCATCTTTACGAGGGTCATCAAGGAGAGCGGACTCAAAGGAGTCAAAGAAATCAAATGACTCCGTCTCTGCAGTCGATAAGCTGACTGCACAATCAGTGGAGGAAACCGATTACCTACAAAGTGTTGCATCCACCTATAGAAAACCCTCAGGGCATAATGGAAGCTGGTCAGTAGAGATTGAGGTCATGCTTTCATATAAACTCTCATCCTCGAAAAAATGTCCACACTCATCGATCAGGAGGATGTACGATGGATGGGAGGGGCTAATAAGATGGGGTACGTGAAAATGATAGTCCTCACCAAGCAATATCTGTTGGAATGGGTCCTGGTACCAATCAAGATCAACAATGTGCATAATGGTAATAGGATAGTCAGGAAGAGGGAAATAGATCGGTTGGTAGGAGGGGTGATAGAATGCAGGTGCCAATTCTGTCTCCGGATGAATGGATAGAGAAGGTACAACAGGCTCCTGAAACACGATGTGTAGAACCAATTCAAGGGTTAGTATGGGAAACTCAAAACGCACAACATCCGTATCATCCTCTAATCTTTGTATTGCCTCATAAATCACATCCTCAACCTGGTATGAGATCATAGAAACATCAATATCATACAGATCGGATCCAAAGTCTTCCAATGGAAGCACACTCACTCCAGCCTCTAATCTACCCAGCTCATTAATATAATCTGATTCCTCAATACATGATTCATTTATTTGCACAACATGCCTAAGGGTACTAGAAGGTGATACTGGGGGAAATGAGGAGAGCGGGGAAGACATACGAGACAAGATACAATAAGACTCCAACTGCATGGGGGTTGAGGTCAAATCAAATGAGGCAAAATTGTGGCTCAAGAAGAGAGTCAAATTAAGCTGGACCATGCATGCAAACATGAGGGTGATATGGGTGAGGCTGAAGAAGGCAAAAATGACCCATAATCATTATACAAACTCAAAAGAGGAAAAGAAGAAAAGAAGAAAGGGAGAAAAAGACTCAGAGACTCACTTGAAGATGAAACAAATGAACTCGGATTCAAAAATCACACACAAAACTCTAAGCAAACTCCAATTCACCAACTCAATACATTGGTGATTGTAAGAGTTCAGTCAATTATGTTTTCATTTTTAGATTTATAAATATCAAATAGTCATATGAGATCTTAGGAATAGGAATGAGATGGGTGCTTTAAGTCCTAGCGTGTACATGCCTATCCTTAATAAAAAGCAGCATACAATGAGGGAATTGCTCATACCAAGACAATGAATCCAATTACATTTATTTTAAGGTCAAGTAGTGGATAACAGTCTTAGTTTTATTTAAGTTATCACATTTTTGATTTTTTTATTCACGATGTCTAATGAGATTTCAATTCTTTTTTAGATCCTAAGTTCTCAAAATTAGAGGGAAAGAACAAGAAAGCCATGCAAGCTAGAAATCAATGATGCATGCTCATCTAGAAGACTTATCGTGCTTCCTAGCTCTCTCTCAATGTGGGATGCTAAGCAAAATTGAAACCTATATTATATGCAATTACAGGTCGATGAAAGTACCCTAATACATAAATAGCTATCTGTCATGAATAACCAATGCTTCTACTCAAAAATAGAACATAAAACTTTTAGTCTAGGGGACTCTTCGGTGCCCGCCACAATGGGTATACAAGTTCTGGGTAGAGTCCCTCTTGGTGCTCGGTTCTAAGTCTAAGTAAGAAGCGATTTAAGTTTGACTAAGTCCAAGTGAATATCTATAGGTACATGCAATATTAAGGGTTTGTGAATTAATCTAATGAGCAAGCAATTCCTATGCTAAGGATCAATCACACAAAGTAAAGAAAAAATGAAGCATAGGAAACAAAATAAAATAAAAATTAGAAAACAAGGGGAAAATCGATGAGGCCCCAAGTAAACAATCACTCGGGCGTTGGACTTCGGAATGTTGTAGTTTCTTGAGAGTTTGAATTATTACAAATTTAGTCGTCTCTCTCTCTCTCTTACACACATGAATTACAAAGTAAAATAGAAATAGAATAAACTACAAGCATGCATTATCTTCAAAAAATTTGAGTCCTCTTTTATTAGTCTCTCATGTGGGCGTGTGCTTAAAATCTGACTCCACGTCACGTGGATGCGTACGCCTCCTAAAAAATCTTCCATTTATTTACGATACCTCACAACAAAATCAAACAAGGAAGATGGTTAGACAATTCAAAACAAAATAAAACAAAATAAAAATAAATAAATTGAAAATAGACAAGGGGGATACAAAACTAATATATGAGATGTTGCTCCCTGGGAACAGTGCCATTTGAAAAGTCAAATTTTACGAGGGTTTAATATGGCCTACACAAGGCGAGACCAACACTGTCGCTGAGTAGACCACTCACGAAACCCGATTTAATTCAACAATTAACCCACGAATAGATGTAGCAATGCAAAATAAATGTGGAGTTTAAATTTATTATAACTTATACAAAAGATGTGTATAGGTGCAAGTGTTGTCGAGGTCAAACATATGGAGCACACAAGATAGATTGGGTAATTTAATTACAAAAAGACCTCTTATTCACTGATGAATCCATGATTCTCACTCTTTATTCTTTTATTTTTTCTTTTCTTTTTGGTAAAATACCCTGTAAATTCCTGTAAATACAATAACTTAGCATTTTGCATGGCATTGTTAATATTGCATAAATAGCATGTTTTGGCTAAATAAAAGAATAAAGGAAAAGAAAAAAAATGTTGTATTTAGAATAAATACAGAATGATCCAAATCCCAAGGGAAGGTCAAGACCTAACATGATCGTAAAATAAAATAAGTAGTGAGAGAGAGATAGGGTCTACTATCTATATCACTTATATTGATACATATTTTCTATTTATTTATTTTTGATAAATACAAAATTTTTTATTTTTTATTTTTTATACATCCTTGTATATAGTTTTAATAATAATATAAAAATAAAATAAAAATTAGAAAAAAATAATAAAAAACAAATCCTTAAACCTTTATACAAAATACACTTGTATATGCTACATTCACTATTTATTATATATACCCTTAATAATTTGTAAAACTAAAATAAAATTTATTTTATACTCCTAAAAGTAGGTTGTTTATAAAATAAAATATAAAATAAAAGTATTTATGTAAAAGTAATGAAACAAAAATACTTGTACATAATGCATAGGTATAGTATACCTGTATATAATACTATACATCGTATATATGTTATTTTATTTTTCATAAAAATAACTAAAAATCACGAAAAAATACTTTAGAAAATATTAGGCATTTTTATTTTATACACTTTTTAATTTAAATTCGTTTACTATTTTTATTCAATTTTCTATTATTTTGTACATTTTGAATTTCTATTGGTCCACGTGAGTTCGTTGACCCCGATGAACGTCACCCTCCAGGTCGGGTCGGGTCACATTCCTCACGTCGGAGCTTCTTCTTTTCTTTTTCTCGCCAGACTCTGACCATATCTTGCCTCGATACCGGGACCCAAGATTCGTCGTACACCCGAGATACTCGTGAATCCCTAGAATCAATCAGATTTCCTTAGGGTTGCGCTCCTTCTCCTGATTCTTCTAAACCCCTGGGCATCCTATATAATATTTTCTTCCACCTCCATAGCTCTCCAGCTCATCCCTCGCTCTCTCATTCTTCTCGAGACACCATCTTTAGAGTGACAGCTATTGAAGGAGAGGTTTAGGATCTAGTGGAGAATCTTGGAGACTCGACGCTCACTACGTGGCCGGAGCTACGCCGCGGAAGCCTCTTGGTCAGCCGCAACTTGGTTGAGCCCAAGACCCATCGAACCATATTTGCCTAGAGCTTTTCAGCTTACTGGTAGATTCAGGTAACACTTTTATCCTCTACATTCTTTTATTTGATTCCATCTTTGCCCATTTCTCTCGGCCATCGTTCGTGGCTCCGACCAACCGGTCGGAGCTCCATCTCGACCATCTATCTGCTCTGATCGAACCCCCACTCACCTTGCTCCTTCCCACACATTCTGATTACCCTACATATCAGTCACCTGAGTGATATTAGGACTGAGATTTCCTTCCTCCATCTACGCCGGAAGTCAAGTATCACCCCACCATTTCGCTTATCTACTTATGCAATAACTTGGACCGAAGCAACACCCTGAGTCCCTCTAACTTTTGCAGCTGCTAGTTCATGCGAAGGAACCTAATTGATTCACCAGCTGATCTGACGGAGTATCTCCTAGTGAAGCGGCGCCACCACACACATCCAACCATCCGCCGCTCCATCAAAACCCACCACTAGATGCGGAGGAGATCCACGATTGTGCGAGACATTTTAGCGACGTAAGTGGGCTTGTGCATCTTCCTCTACGACTGATTAAAGGTCGCCCGAGCTGAGTTCTTCCAACACCCTCAGCCGCCATCATATTGGAACTCCCTCTTATTTATTACATCTCCATCGTTCATCCACCCCCTTTCTAGAGGTGTCAGATCCACATTTAACAACCATTAGAGCTGGTATCCTCCACACCATCTGATCTCATCAGACCCGTACGCCTGCTCCATATGCCTGAGCCGTTAGATCTATGGTATACATATCAGAACCTTCGACACCCACCTTCACAAGATCCTACCATGTGTCCCGCGTGCTCCAAGAAGACTCAGCCTAACTAACCGAATATCAAGCTTGATCTGGTTCACATTGCCACATTTATTTCTAGAGGGTGCAGACTGCATCTGGAGGAGGTGTATACCTCATGAGCAGATCATGGGTGTCCTAAACCACTGTTATAAGCTCAAATCTAGTGTACACCATTCTGGAAAGGCGAGGGGAGTGAAAGAATTTCAATGTGGGCTTTGGTGGCCAACTCTATTCAAGGATGCATATGATTATTTAAAGAAATGTACTAACTGTCAGTGGATGGATGGGAACATCAGTATGCGAGACACAATGCCTCTGAGATTCTTGAAGGATAACAACATCTTACTGTTCAGGATTCTAAGATTCTCATTTCTAACAGGGGAGACACTTCATTAATAAGGAGGACAAGAAGTTGACCAAAGAATATGGTATATAACATCGTATTGTAGCATTGTACCACCCACAGTCCAATGGCTTGGCTGAATGTTCTAACAGGAAGATGAAACAATATTGTAGAAGCTTGTAAGTCCTGATCGCAAGAATTGGTCACAACTACTTGACTCGATTCTTTAGGCATTACGAATAGAGTACAATTATCCTTTCAGCATGTCTCCCTACCGTTTCATTTATGGTAATCCTTACAAATTGCCTGTGGAATTGATTCACAAATCTTTATGGGCATTGAATATGTGCAACCTTGATTCTGAGCGAGCTGGAAAGAATTGCAAAGTCGATCTGAATAGATAGCTTGAATTCAGATACTACTTAAACGATAACAACCTGATATAGAAAAAGGAAGTCAGGAGATGAGAAGGCAAACATATATGTATGAAGACTTTCAAATCTAGATAGAAAGTATGATTATTTAATGTGAAGTTGAAGATTTTTCCATGCAAGCTGAAGAGCAAATGGACTGGGACATTCATTGTGAAGACTGTGCGTGACAATAGAAGCCTTTTCATATCGAAATTGTCACATGATGCAAAGCCCTGTGTAGTAAACGGACAGTTGCTGAAGCCATATCTAGAGCGCGGCACATCCATGTCCATTGTCGATTTAATCGATGTTGTGTTTCAAGATGAGCTCCCGGAATCATAAGTATTAGACATTTGAGCAGAGTAAACGCAAAACGTTTTTTTTTTCTTCTTTTCCTTTTCATTTTTATAATTGATGTTCACTCCTTTCATCTGTGCTATACTTAGGACGTACTTCGTCGTAAGTGTGGGAGGTGATCACCCTGAGTTGTTCATTTGTGGGATCCCTCACATGTTCCCTCAATTCTTGATATCATGTCTATACTTAGGGATATTTCACCCTAATTTTGAGGGGGACAAGTCGAGCCGATGAGCTCGTACATTCCCACCCTTGACCCTCCCTATCTTGTGTATAGTCCGTTATACTTAGGATGATTTTATCTGAAGTATAGGGGGACGATCAACTTCTCATTCGTTGATTCTTTCATCATTGTAGTATAGTTTTTATATATTTCATATGAGTATGCCTTCTTTTTCTCTCTCTAATCTATGAGGACATAGCTCCAGCTAAGTATTGGGGGTCGTATATGCGTTGTATATACTTTAGTCACAACTCGTACTATCATATTTTCAATAATATTTCTAATTAATAAAACACACAAAAAACTTTATATATACTGATTAATAAATCAAGTTTAAAATGTTTTGTAAAATGATTTAGAAAATGGTTGAAAAATTTTTTGAAAAATCTTTTGAAAACTGTTTGAATTTTTTTTGTAAAATATTTTCAAATCTTCGTATAATTATTTTGTTTGTAAAAACTTCTTTTCTTTGTTTGAATAAAATATTTTGAAAATTTATTGCAAATTATTTGAAAATTATTTGAAAGATCTATGTATAGTATTTGTAAAATATTTATAAAATGGTTTTCTAAGTTTGTAAAAAGTTTGTCAAAGTTATTTTCATATATAAGTTTCCAAAATATTTGCAAAAATATTTTCGAAATCTTGTGTAGATAACAACTTAAATAAAAGCATGACAATAACGTATAAAGCTTGTATATAAATCTTATAAACACTCACTAGCACTCAACTTGTAAAATCCCTAATATAAAATATACCTTCACTACCATCCTTGTAAACAGAGATGCGCTCTCGTGTAAATACTTGCGTATGATTAGTTTCTAACCTTTCTATCTTTCAAAAATCCCTAAAAAATTTTGCAAAATTCAAAACTCCGGAAACATTTGCAAAATCTTTTCAAAAACCTGCTTGAAATATAGTAAAACTCTTTCCAAAAATCCATAAAAAGTTCTAAACTAGATAATTGTATCACAAAAATATTTTTCTTGCATTCTACATAGCATTTGCATTTTTTGGATTGATGTTAATAGTTGAACTAGTCTAAGTAAAATTCGAAGATTAGAGTTTGGTTGGACCCTAATCTACTTAACAATAGGAACCTTATAGGAACTGGAATTGAGATGCTTCAGGTCTACTAGACTTAATTCTTTGATACTGCAAGACTAGGTTCAGTATCATCTCGACTGCCTAAGTAGAATATTTGTGAATCACACATGACTCTTCTTGACAATGACCTAACATGCATACCTGCACTTTACACTTGGCTCACCTCAATTGAAGTAGTAGAGGTATGGATTTGCCAGCATGAGATACAAGCCAATGGAAACATGGGCAGTCACACATCTATGACCATTGTACCCAACCCGATCCAGTTGAAAAGAGGTCTAAAGATAGAATAGCGCGGGTTGCAATAATGCTTCAAAAGAGGGATAGTCTACTGGCTCAGAGAAAAAAGTCCTTATGTAAATGTTGTTGTATATAGTATTTAAAAAATACATATTAAAAAACTACATAAAGAAGAGACGGGTACAATTTCAAGAAAAATCAATTTCCGTCGGAGTATGTATGGACATATAGTCAACAAGCAAGCTTAAGCTTCAAAGTCAAAGATACATGTGAGATTGCAGCCAGGCGACTTGGCTACATTAGTAAAGCATCCTAGGATAGGTAGCTACAATGGCAACCATCCATTCTCTTATCCACCTCCTCGTCATGAGCCTTTTGTACTTGAACTTAGAAGGGAATACCCCGTTTCTCGAGGGAAGAGTTGCTGGATTGGGGAATTACGGTAACCATGTTAGAGAAGACTATCTTTTACTATTTTGGCCAAGAGGAGCTACATATCACAGACACTATACAAAGTAGACTCATAGTCATAAGGGATTGTGTATAACATCGCCTTGTCCTAACCTAGCTTTTTAGCAGACTTGGGAAGCATTTTGGGGGTTTTAAAGGTTGTTGTGTTTCAAGTTTAATTCCCAACAAGGTCCAACAACACCAAACTTCGAAAGGTGGGACTAAGCTCCAAACTTTAATTTTATGTAGACATATTTGAGAAATTAAATCAATCCAAGTTCTTTCTTTTTCTTTTTCTATTTTCATTATGCACTTATAACATAAGTGGTTGCTCGAGACTAGCAAAGATAAGTATAGGGAGGTGATGGATATCCATTTCATCATCTTTACTCTTTCATTTTGACCTTTAAATCCTAGCTAAATGCATGCTTATATCATTATTTTGCATAAAATAACATCTATTATTTACTCTATATTATTGTAAAAAATAATATATTTAAATCTAAAAGAAAAGAAAAAGAAATTAAATACCATAGGTACTGAATGACCCTATATACCGAGACCTAGGCATCATGATAATTGGGTCAACAAGAAATAAATGAGGGGAGATAAGGGCCAATAAATACAATAAAAGCCCAATTTCCAATTAACCAATTAGTCCATTTTGGGACCTATTTTATTTTTTATTATTTACACTGCAAACTAATAAAATTTGTACATGAAATTTATAGAAAAAATACAAATAAAAATTTAACATTTATTTCACAAGAAAATAACATACAATTTGTCTTAAAAACTGAGAATAAAAATCCAGAATCCCAAATTCACAGACATGCATCTTCTCCATATGAACTCAAAATTCACAAAATCACTTTTAATTGTATATAAATTTTAATTAGCTATTTACTGAAGGGGCTTTGATTTAGTTTGAAGTTAAGATGCAAAAGTTAGGTTTTGGATCGCTATTGTACATCATACCTGAATAAAATAATCATTTTATTTATTCCTTACATTTTCCACACTTTTATATTTTTTTATAATTTTATAAATATTATTTTTAATATTTGTACATAACTAAAAGAAATAAAGTCATTGAAAATATAATAAAGTAATCAAGTATACAAGAATGCATAGATGAAATATACTTACATATACCTATCTAATAAATGTATCTATTAATTTAGTTTACATATAACTTCAAAAAATATAATAAAAATATATTTATATGTATTTATATTTTGAAATATATAATTATGTACATAAAATAATAAAATCTAAAATAAAAATAATATACATAATATATATGTAAATATATCTATATTTATACTTATAAAAGTATCCTATAATAAATTCAGTTGTAAAAATAAATAAAAATCACCATAAAATACAACATAAAATAATAAATATTTTCCATGTTTTGACTAAAAATTTATAAAATAAGTTATTATTTTTAATTGAATTAATAAGGATTTATTTATTTGTTTTATCGTGTTGTGGCCCACGTGGAAAAATCAGTTTCGAGTCTAAGTTCACCCCAGTCAACTCCTCGCCCTCCTTGGTTCTATCACTGTCAGAATGTTTAGCTGATTTTCTCAAATTTTTTCTACTCGGTTCTTTCATTGATTTGGCTTGATCTCGATCAATGGACTTTCACGCCAATTCCTCTTCTCGATCAATGATAATCTTGATGAATCCATGATTCATCGCCCTTATTCTTTTATTTTAACTTCATTTTTATGGTCAAATACCTGTAAATAACTAATAATTATATGTATTTACCATTTTGCATGCATTTGTTAAATATGCATTTTTAACTCTTTTTGTAGTCAAATAAAAGAATAAAGAAGAAAAGAAAAAATAAAGGATGTATTTATGGAATAAATGTAGACTGACCTGAACCCCTAGAAAGGTCAATACTTGTCCTGATCGACCATGAATAAAGTCAGGGGAGATAAGGTCTTCAATTCAAAAATGAAAAAAATATTTTGTAAATTTTTCTATATATATTTGTATAAAACTTGTACTATTTTATTTGTACACAAATTGACCTCAAATTAAATATTTTTATAAAAGTTGTAAATAAAAATATGTTGTAAATAATAAAAATATTTGTAAATCAAAATGATGTATATATTACAAATAATCACACTCAAAAAAAGCTACAAAACGATAATTGAAATACCAATTCCGACCTTGTACGAACTTAAATTGAATCAAACTCACTACCATTATACTCTAAATTAAATTATCTTTCAAATGGCTTGATTTCATAATTTTTGGAATTACGGTTGAAAAGGCAATTTTTGGGGGTGTTTTGTGCAGTTTTACCACATGTGTATTGTATATATTTATTCATATTTTTTACATAATGTACATAATTATAAATATTATCTTTATTATTAAAAATAAAAATTATAATTAAAAAATTTAAAAAAAATTTAAAAATTATTTCCTTATTTGTATATGTGTATATTGTATTATATGTACGTAATATTTGTATACAACAAATTTCCTTATATAAAAATCACCGAAAAAATAATAAATATCTAACATTAATTAATTAATTTAATTTATTAAGAAATTTGTATTTATATGTAATTATTTAATTCATTATTTGATTTAAAAATCTACCTTGTATATAACATATGATTCTATACCTTTAATAGCCTCCATTAAGGTGGCTAATTAATTTCTATAAATTAATTATTTTAGTTAATTTTTTTAAGTCTGAATTTCATAATTAATAAACTAATTTAATTAATTGTTTAATTTATTTAATTAATCAATAAAAACCATCTTTATTTGTAGATGCTTTCCATTTTGATTTTTGTCTTCTTTTTAATGGGCTCCTCCTCCTCCGTTATTCGTTGATCAATATTTAGTGGAGAGGAGCTCGATCTTTGAGAACCATCTTTTTAAAGAAGGGTGCCCAGCCTTCGAGCTGTCCGGTGACAGCGCAGCGGTCCTCGTCGAGGCCGTCACAGCATATCCGACCTCAAGGTGAGATCCAATTTTTCTATCATTTCTTTAGTGTAACCATATCATAGTTTTTATTTTTATCAAGCTCTTCCATCCTTAAAATATCAAAAATATCCATCACACTTTGATCCGCCACCGAACTTGATTTTTCATCTCACATCTCGATCTCTCAGTTTCATGTTCTTTCTCATGCAATCATGCCCCTCTTACCACGTACGGTTGTCGGAGCCACGGATCCTCTCCTCGCTTTTCATCAGGTCCTCATTCATATCCTCATTAACATGTAACTGCTTTCATCTCTAACATTTGTTTTGCAGAAAAAAATACATAATTCTTTCTTTTTATCTCTATCTCACATTTGTTTTGCAGGTTAAAATAATAAAAAAATAAACAAAAGAAAAATTTTATTGATGCTGTTACCAGTCTAATAAAAAAATATAAAAAAATTATTTCTTTTTTACATATTTAGAAAATAAATAAAAGGAAAATAATAAAAAAAGAGTAGGTCGACCACCAATCATGGCCCCCAGTAGGCCACGAGCCCCTCTCGGCCACTTTAGCTGACTCCATCGTTTAGCCCTACCGCCAGGCCGCGTGCCTCTGCCAACCAAAGGCCGTCGCCCAGCGTAAGACCCTTCCATCGAAGGCCATCGCGTAAAACCTCCCTCATCCTGAACCACAAGCCGCCCGACGCGCGCGCCCTCGCACACGTTGCGACCCGGATCTCGTAGATCGGACTCAACAAGAGAAAGAGACCACCAAATAAGAGTAATCAGACAAAAAGCCGAATAAGCAGTCATGCTATTTATTTAACCTGGTATAGCGACCAGGGTCGAACTCAAGGAGCACGGGTTGGCCGAATCGGCCTACGAAGTAGTTAAAAATAATAAAGAAAGGTATATTTGTGGATTTTATATATTTTTAAAATTATTTTTGTATTTTTTTAATTATGAAGAAAAGATAAGAAAAGGCTAAAAAGAACACATTCAATAATTTGTTCGATGCATCAAAACAACTCAAAAAATTCAAATAAATTGTTTTTGTGTTTTTTTATATTTCTAAGTGTTTTTGGTGGTTTTTTTCAAGATTTTATGATTTTTTGTTGATTTTATAAAAATAGAAAAAGGCAAAAACAATGAACTAATGTGCAACCAGATTTGAAAGGCTAATTAAAAATGGATAATTAGCCTATAAAAATCTGAAGGCAATTTTTATGAAAAGTAGAAATAACAACTAAGCTACAGAAAGAGAGTTTGCATTTTTTTTGTATTTTATAGAATTTTTAAGAATTTTTATAAGATATTTAGGGTTTTGTCATTTTTTGGTGTTTTACCATCCAAATCCAACCAAAATTGGACTGAAGGTAATAGACACTGAAAGAAACAAGATGTAATTTTTTTGTAATTTTTAGATACTTTTTTATATTTTTAATTGATTTTTCAATTCAAACAGTAACAAAAATGCGTGTTTTTGAATTTTTAAAAATATCAAAACAACACAAAAATCAGCCAAAAATTTAGTGAAATTTTTACACAGTGGCAAGAGCCACGTGTCCAAAAACCCCAACCCTAATAATGTAAAAAGCGCAAGGTATCACGCGGCAAGCACGTGGTTCACAATCAGAGGGATGAAACTGTCATTCCTATTTGTAAAGATTCAAATCATATCATCCAGAAACACATGCCCTTTACATGCAATTTACCCAAAACTCACGTGTCGAAGCACGTGTTCCACACAAACAAGGGCTAAATTGCAAATATGAGAAAGTCTACGGTCCTTAGTGCAATTTTTCAAAAATAAAAACAACTACTCTACGTATTTACAGGACTAAACTATAAAGCAATAAGAATAGGGGCCTAAGTGATATTACCCCATTATTGTGATCCACGACTGAAGGCGAGCCACGCGTAAGATCCAACGACTGAGACGCGCGGGTACCCCTTCGCGATGGACGCTCGAGATGAGCCCCTCAGGTGATCGGACGACTGATTCCTATCCAAAGATGAATGGATGTGATAGACCTGGAGCGAGGTGCTCGATCTAATATCTCCGGAGGATCCTCTAAGAACCAGTCACCGGCAAGTTTTGGAGGCCTAATGCGTGCGCATGGGACCTCCTCAAGTGCTGCGGAGGTGGGAGAATCGATGAAGAAGCTTATCCGCAGCGGTGGGTGTGCTCAGATGGGATCGGAAGCGTCAGAGGAACTCCGACGATGGGGAGGAGTAGGAGCACCTATGCCTGAACGGTTGGACCCCAAGATGGGGTCCTCCTTAGATGAAACCTGCACATAAAGAACGTTGGGTCGAGGGCAAAGTGCCTCGACCCGGTTATGGGCGAAGTGGGTGAACAGGTGGGTCGAGGCGTGGTCCTCTGGTGAGTGGCGACGGAGGAGGACCTAATTCCTAGTTACGGGGCGAGCCAGGATGATCGGAGATGCGAAGAATGTGGGGCGAAGTCTCATGAAGATGATACGATTGTTGGATGGGAAGATGGTCGATTGGAGCGGGGTGAATCGGCCGGCGAAGGCCAGCGACGCAAATTCGAAGAATGAAGATTAAAGCTAATCTAAGGGATAGCAAGGTCACCTGATGGTTGGACGCGTCTGTGGGGAAGCTGCAGAGTCTCCTAGGGTCCTTGCCTCGATGGAGCGATGCCTCCAGAGGCTCGTGCTCGCCGGTGGCGGAGCTCGACGGTGTTGACCACCAGACCTGGGGCTAGGGCACCTCAATCCTCGCTGCGATACCTCCCCAAGCTTGCTGTCACTCAAATAAGGAAGGTGGAGGTCCTGGGAGTCGAAGACGGTGGCCAAAGGTGCACGAAATGGCGAGAGGAGGCGAAGCTATATACTGGTAGGGGTCCGGCAAGAATGGAGTTGGGCAGGCAATTTTGGCGCATGGATCCCTAAGAAGATTCCCGGGCGTGAATCTCGGATATGAGAGCTGCAAATGGAGCACGGGGTTTGGGTGAAAGGCGATCGAGTCAGTCCAGGATAATTGGGCAAAGTTGGGTCGGGACGCAGATCCGCTAACTTGGTGGTCCTAGGGAGAGAGTTGACTGGTGGTCAACAATCCCCCGTGGACCAATGGAAAAATTCCATTGGAAAAAGATTTCAAAATTCAAAATAAAATCGAAAACGACTTTATTTAAAAATATTTACAAAATAAAAAATGTTTATTTATTTTCAAAGTATTTTTTGTGATTTTTATTTATTTTTTTGAAAAATAAATTATGTATTTACATTATATTATTATTTTGTACATGTATAAATACCTATGTATTTTTTTATTTTGATTTTTATTATTTTATTTATGTACATTTATTCTAATTTTCTATTTTATTTATTTACATCATATAATTTGGAATATAGATAGTTTTTTATTTGATTTTTATCAGGTATTTACAAGGGTAAAATAGATATGTACATGTACATATATACATGGTACATACAAGGAGAGGAGAGAGAATTTATTTTTGTTTTAGTTTTACTTTTCTTATTTTTATTTTATTTTTATAAATATATACACATTATGAGGGACACATAAATATTTTTATTTAATGAAAGTAAAATATTTACACTAAGAGGGGTATTTGTACAAGGCTGAGTTACCCTATCTCTCTCTACTTGTTTTGTCTTTGCGGTCTGACCCATACTGAGCCCTCCCTTGGGTTTGGGTCACTCAATATTTATTCTAAATATTTCCTTTTTTTCTTTATTTCTATATTCCTTTATTATTGTGCAAAAATATGCTAATTATCGTTATTTACATGAAGCATGCATTGTGATATTTTATTATATTTACAACTAATTACAAGGTATTTTGCCAAGATTCCTAGCTAAAATAAAGGAATAAAGAGTGATGAATGGGGATTCATCACCGCTCCCCCTCCTCAACCTCAGCCGTAGCGCCATCCTCATAGTTATCATTCGCCACGACCGAGCCACCAGATATAGCGAGCGTGCCCACGTGCCACCATCTCCATCGCCTAGTCGTAACCTGCAGCTTCATTCGGTGCGTCCCCCAACCACGCGACGCCGCCCCACGTACTCCAGCGATCGGCTGTCACCGCCCACACGTTGTCCCATATCCACCACCACTCTGAAGACCACGTCCGTCATATATGCCTTTGCCTCTAGATTTGAAAGGGGCGCCGCCCCACCCAACCTAGGTCGTGAAGAAAGAACCAAGGATGCCAACACAAGAACCCTTAGGTTTGGTGTTGAAATAAAAAATCTTTTGGAAAATATCCATCAAGCCCCTGAAGTTTACAAAATTTGCAAAATTTTACATCCACACCCCTGGAAAATTTAACATTCACAAAGAAGACCCCGCAACCTCCATATCACGTGCGTTGTAGGCTTATTTTGGGTAATTTGCGATACTTACCCTACAATTTCTTTTTGTTATTTTTAGTTGTAAAACTTTTGAACAATTGCAATCCAATCCTTCAGGTCGAGAACATGAAATTTGCATGTCGTTAAATTGAAATAAATTTTTTCATTATTCAATAAATTCTAACAAAAATCATATTATGTTCCCATTGTAGTGTTTTTCATTGCGTAAAATTTTTCGTTGCATTTTTTGACATTTAATATATATAAAAAATAGTGTCCTTTATTTGCTCGAAATTAGAAAAAATCATAAAAATTTGAAATTTTATCTAAAAATTCCAAAAAAATAATGTAGGTGTATTTTATTATCTTTTAATTTATATCAAATTTTCCTGCATATATCATTTATACAACTCCAAAAAATACGAAAAACTAAAAAATTTAAAAATATTATAGAAAAATCTAGAAAAATGTAAAAGTTCTGATTTTATTTCTATATGTAGATAATTATTTGTACCTTAGCTTAAAAATAAATTCTAGAGTATTGGGACCAACCCCGCGATGCCGCCCCACGTACTCCAGCGATCGGCTGTCGCCGCCCACACGCTGTCCCATTTCTACCGCCACTCTGAAGACCACCTTCGTCAAATATGCCTCTGCCTCTAGATTTGAAAGGGGCGCCGCCCCACCCCACCTAGGTCGTGAGGAAAGAACCAAGGATGCCGACCCAGGAACCCTTAGGTTTGGTGTTGAAATAAAAAAACTTTTGGAAAATATCCATCAACCCCCTGAAGTTTATAAAATTTGCAAAATTTTACATCCACACCCCTAGAAAATTTAACATTCACAATGAACACCCCGCAACCTCCATATCACGTGCGTTGTAGGCTTATTTTGGGTAATTTGAGATACTTACCTTGCAATTTCTTTTTGTTATTTTTAGTTGTAAAACTTTTGAACAATTGCAATCCAATCCTTCATGTCGAGAACATGAAATTTGCATGTCGTTAAATTGAAATAAATCTTTTCATTATTTATAAATTCTCAAAAAAATCATCTTATGTTCCCATTGTAGTGTTTTTCGTTGCGTAAATTTTTCGTTGCATTTTGTTAACATTTAATATTCAAAAAAACAGTGTCCTTTATTTGCTGGAAATTAGAAAAATAAAAAAATCTGAAAATTTGTCTAAAAATTCCAAAAAATACTGTAGGTGTTTTTTATTATCTTTTAATTTATATCAAATTTTCGTGCATATATCATTTATAAAACTCCAAAAAATACGAAAAACTAAAAAATTTAAAAATATTATAGAAAAATCAAGAAAAATATAAAATTCTGATTTTATTTCTATATGTAGATAATTATTTGTACCTTAGCTTAAAAATAAATTCCAGAGTATTGGGCACTTAAAGTTTATTTAAGTTGCAAGATACTCTTGATTGTGTTCTGTTTTCTCTATTTTCCATTGTTCGATTTTTTTAAAATAAAAAATATATTATAAAAATTTGAAAAAATTATCAAAAATATTTTAAAACATATAAAACACAAAAACATTTTCTTCGTAATTTTATAAGCATTTTAGGATATTTTGAAAAATACAAAAATAGTGTGATGTGCGTATTTTATCCCTTGTGCTTTATTTGAAAATAAACAATTTAAATTTTAAAATTCACTAAAAAATTATTTTCGAAATTTGACTACATTTTTAAATCATGCTCCTTGTGTTCGACCCTTGTCGCTATACCAGGTAAATTGAATAGAGATATCGCTTGCTTGTCATTGTTTGATTAATTTTTAAGCGGTTAAAACACATTTTTTCTCGTGACTGAATCAATTGGTTGAGAACAACAAACCATTGCATATTTTCCCATCTTGACCTATCGTAAATCGTGTCATAAGAATAGAGTCATTGCCGGGAAGTGGGAGCATGGCTTTGTAGTCATTTTTCAATTTTGTGTTATTTGTCTCTTTGTATTATAACTGTTTTCTGACCTTCTTTTGTTTGCTTTTTGTGCTAGGGACTGCTTGGAGGATGACTTGGTTTCATTTTTTGAGGAACCGCACAGGAGGTGGAGTAGTGAAGAAAATAAAATAGTCATTTTATTTGAGAGAACAATTAATTGTTGTGATAATTTGATTGTGAACACTTGTGGACTTGGACATTTCTCGGGATCTGTTTCACCAAGTGTCGGTGCATTTAGGCAACCTACTGCTGTTTTTTGCATTCTTTTATTTCACGTTATAACTCTCTATTTGATTCTCACAGTTTTCCCCCCAGAATTAGGATATTTTGTTGATTGTGACGTAAATAGCTATGTCCCAACTCCTAATTGCTTATCTGTCGCATCAAATGTAATTGAACCTTGCTAAAAATTAATTGAAAAAGTTAACTTAGTTGGATTTGAGACCACGCGCCATGAGGAGTCACATACAATGCTAGCAGGACTCGTTGTGGAAGGCAGCAAGTGACTCCCAAGATCAGACCCCAGACTCGATTTGATTAACTAACTATTGTTCTTCATGATCAATATAAGCTGCTCGTCTAAGTCCGATTTCTTCATGCATCATATAGTTAGTTAATTTCTGTATTTAATTTATACACGAATCATTTTACATATAGAGTTATGGAGCAAGGTACACATTTCTATCCCTACAGGCATCATTGTGTTTGACCGTGGATCGACTTTTCTTACTTTCTTCCCCTGTTTTTGGACTCAAAATAATCAAAGGAAATCGAAAAATTCATTAAGAATTGTTTGTTTTCGAAAAAAAATCTAAAAATTTGAAAGTAATAAAATCTGGGTCTGCTAATGCAAACTTGACCCTAAAACCCACCTCCTCCAAAAATATTTGTTTTGGGGAGAGTACCACTCATTGTTTGGTTTGCTTGAGCGAGAGAATGACCCGCACACTAGGATAGAGCCATACCTGAACTTCTATTAGACTACTCGTCTTAGGATTTGTCATTCTTCAGCAAGGATCTCTCCGGTAACTGATAAAGCGGACTACGAAATCCTTAACAGAGCGAGTTGATTGGGTAACCGGGAAATGATCTGCAACTTGTACTAGCAGGGAAAGATCTAGCTTTGGGATTCAGCCAGTCTCCTAGGAGCATTGGGTTCCTAGCAGCTCGCTTAATCTCTCTATAAGATTGATTTATCACCTAAACTAAAATTGACAAGATAAATGACCGATCCTTTACGGTCACCAGCTCGAGTTGAGTAGGTGAATTGGGAGTTTGATTTATCATCTTGGTTGCTTACTAGATCTCATCCACATTCATCCCCACATCACAATGATGGGTCGGAGGTCCCTTAGGTAGCCTTTGGTAGCACCGCTCTCCAGCACTCCAACTCATTCATCTAGTGAAGTTTCGGGGAGCCTAGATCCACTCTCCAAACCTGAGTTTGATTCCACCCTGTTCTTCCTTGACCACCCTTCTTTCATTCTTGAGGTGCCCAAGCAGAGGCCCGTACAACTATTTGTCCATTTGACGGCACCTGAGTTGGGGTCTTTCGCCTTTGCAGATACTCGAGAGATGGCCAGCAGTATCGAACGAACCGATGGACAGCCTCAGAGTTCAACATATGATCTAGATCAGGCACCATCAACAAAACCTTGTTAGCCTCCTTAAAGACGATGCAATGATAGATTTGGGATCAGGGAGCATTCATGGCAAAGGTCCGTCAGGAGTTAGCACAGATTCGAGCAGACAGAGGAGAGCCTTAGCTCAGACCAGCCAGTGGAGAGATACTCGTTGGTGGATGGGGAGCAGGAGGACATCCAGAAGACCTGCATGATCCACCTAGAACATGCAGGCCAATGAGGGAGTTGCACAACCCTGGTGGAACCCTCACACACTATTGGATCCAGCTTCCAACTATTCTGGACGACTTCAAGCTTCCGCCCCATACCATTCATCTTTTGCCCAAGTTCCATGGGCTAGCCACCGAGGAGCCGCATCTTCACCTATAGGAGTTTGAGATGATCTGCAATACTATCCACGACCTATTTGTAGATGAGGAAACCATCATGATGATGCCATTTCCTTTCTCCTTAGTTTATAGTGCAGCCTACTGGCTGAAACATTTGGGAAGATACGTTACTTCATGGGAGCAACTCTGGAATGAGTACTTGAACAAGTATTATCCACTCGGTCCGACTAATTCAGCAAGATCTTTGATCAACAACTTCTCCATGATCATGAACGAGTAATTCCATGAGGTGTGGGATCGATTCCGTGAGATCATTGATCTGTGTCCACATCAGGACATATCCAAGCCCAATCTTGTCCAAAGATTCTTTTGTGAGCAGACATCGGAGCTGCAGGGGCTTGTCAATGCTTTTTGTGGGGGCTTTTACTTCGCGGAGGATGAAGACCAGGTATGGGCGATTGATGACGAGACTTTCGTGATCCGAGTAAAGGTAAAAAATATGGGTCGTTGCGACCCGAATCTCGAAGCTCAATCAACAAGAAAAATCGAAGAGCACCAAATAAAATAATCAATAAATAAAGTCGAATAGCGGTCTCGCTATATTATTTAACATGATATAGCGACCAGGGTCGAACTCAAGGAGCACGGATTGGCTTAAAAATCCTACGAAGTAGTCAGAAAATCAAATGAAAAGAAGAAAATATTTTTGGTGGATTTTATAAGTTTTAAAATTTTTGTGTGATTTTTAATTATAAAAATTATAAAACAAGCTACAAAGTCATAATCAACTAATTATTAAACACACAAAAACAAGTCAGAAAATTGAGGTAAAAATATTTTTGGATTTTCTAATTTTTTATGTGTTTTTGGTAATTTTCTAAGATTTTTATACTTTTTAGTTGATTTTGTAAAAATGAAATAAGACAAAAATTGGAAATCAATGTGCAGCCAGATTTGAAAGGCTATTCAAAAATATAAAAATAGCCTCTAAAAATATGGAAATAATTTTATGAAAACTACAAATAAAATACTAACTACAGAAGAAGCAATTACATTTTTTTATTTTTTATGAATTTTTACTATTTTTCTAAGGTTTTTAGATTTTTTCAATTTTTAGAGTTTTTATATATCCAAATCAAACAAAAAAATAATTGAAGGAAGAAGACAACAAAACAAATAGACACTATTTTTTTTGAGAATTTTTGGAGGCTTTTTAATATTTTTAGTTGGTTTTTAAATTGATACAATAGTAGAAATGGGGGGTTTTTGAATTTTGAAAAATAAAAAATCAAAACAAAAATGTCCCAAAAATCAATGAAATTTTTACACAGTGGCAGGGGCCATATATCCAAATTTCATGAGATTTGGAGTTGATTTGATATTTTATTCAACCAATAAAAGAGGCACAGCACACAAGGACCTAGATGTAAGGAAATATGTTTCAAGGACTTAAATGTAACATGCACTAAAAAGATAGGGAGCTCAATGCAACTTCCACATCAAATTTGGCACATGTTCTAATCCAGCACGCACAAGGACATAAATGCAAATATTGAAACTAAACTTTCGTCTTATAACATTCATTAAACTCGAGCCCATGCATGCAAATACCCCAGAAAAATCACGTGTCGATGCACTTGCTCCACAACTGAGGGACTAAAATGCAAATACTAAAAGTCTGAGGTCCAAAGTGCAATTTATCCAAATTAAAAACAACTACAACAAATAATTACAGGACTGAAATGTAAATGCTAAAGTAGAAAGTGCCTAAGTGAAATTTTCCCTTATTATTAAGATCCAATGGCTGAAGGAGGTCTACGTTTAAGATCCAACGGTGGAGATCGGACGATACCCCTTAGATGATCGACGCTCCAGATCCGATCCTCAGATGGATCGAACGGTCAAGACCCTCGGATGATAGACGGTAGCAATCAGAACTGGCATGAGGGGTCGATCGGACAACTGAGGCGCTCCCTGGAAGAACTAGTCGCCGATGAACTTCGTCAGGCCAATACGCAGTGGGGGCGTCCTCCGATGCTGCTCTGAGAGGGAAAGAAGCTCTCGGTTGTCCGCAGCTGGTGGAGGTCCCCGATGAGGCCGGGAGGTCCTGGAGGACCCCGGCGACGTCATGGAACCTGGAGCTCTGTGCTTCAGTCGTCGGGCCTCCAGATGAGACTCATTTGCCTTCAACCTGCACAAAACGAACACTGGGTCGAGATCAAAATGCCTCGTCCCGGTTACGGGCGAAGAGGGTGGTCAGGGGAGGCAGAGCGAATCTCTCCGGGGAGCTACGGTGGAGGAGAGTCGAAACCCGATTATTGGGTGAACCAAGGGGAGTGAATGGGCGAAGAACGTGGAGAGGAGTTTTGTGAAGGTGAAGGTGCGATCGAAAGGGAAATGGGTGATCGAAGCATGCGAGGTGGTCCGGTGAACGTCAACGGTCGGAATTCGAAAAATGGAAATCTACGGAGGTCTAGAGGCTATCGAAGGTACCTGATGGTCGAAGATGTCTGTGATGGAGATGCTTGGTTCCTGGTGTCTTCGCCTCGATGGAGCGACCTCTCCAGAGGCTCAAGCTCGCTGGTGGCGGAGCACGGCGACGTGGGTCGCCGGATCTGGGGCTAGAGCTCCTCGTGCCTCACTGCAATAGTCCCTCACGCTCGCTGTCACTCAAGGTAAGGTAATGGAGGTCTTGGGACCCGAAGGCAATGGCCGGAGATCAGTGAAAAAGGCGGCTCCAGACTGATCTTTATATGAGTAGAAGTCCGAGAAGGTGGGGATCAGGCACGCATTCCAAGGCTCGGACCCCTAAGAAGGATGACGGGCGTGGATCACGGGTCTACCCTTGACAATCAGAGCCTGGGGTTTGAGAAGATGGTGATCGGATGGCGGCACAAAAAATCGGTGAAGTCGGGTCAAAATCGGGTCCGCGAAGGATGTGGTCCAGGGGGAGTTGACCGGGGGTCAACAATCCCCCGTGGACCAATCGGATATTTCCAGTCCAAAAATTATTTATAAATTGATTAAAAATAGCAAATGATTTTATTTAAAAATATTTACAACATGAAAAATGTTTATTGTTTTTCAAATTATTTTTTAGTGATTTTATTTATTTTTTTGAAAAAAAATTAATGTATATACATAATATAATAATATATACATGTATAAAATACCTAGGTATTTTGTTTTTTTATTTTTTTAATTTTATTTTTCCATTATTATCCCAATTTTATATTTTATTTATTTACAATACAAAATTTTGGATATAAAATAATTTTTATTTTATTTTTAGTTTTTATTTATAGGGGTAAAATAAATAGATATAGGTACATGTGTACATGGTATATACAAGGGTAAGAGAGAGAAATTATTTCTTTTTGTTTTTATTTTATTTTTCTTATTTTTATTTTTATTTTTAGAAATAGAAGTACTACCCGCATATGCTACCCCAAGCCAAAGGAAACTACCCCCTCACCACCTCATCCGTGGAGAGCTATGTGTAAAGTGCTGGTGCAAGTAAAGCCATTGTCTCTGAGATTCATGTGTGCGTTGTTAAGTGCTCTACTTAGGCTCATCAAGATGACATATGCTCATAGCCTAGTGGACTCAAAGAATTAAGTCCAAAATGGACCTGAAAAGTCTTAATCCTAAGCTCTATAAGGTTCCTCTTAGAAATAGGTGGATTAAGGTCTTAACCAAGCTCCATTTTCCAATTTAATTCCAGGCCAGTTTAAATGTCAACTATGATATAGAAAAACTGTACAAATATTTACAAATATGCAAATTTTTACAAGATTTTTGAAAATGTGCAAAATTTTTGAATTTTTTTTGAAAACATGGATGTATGCATAAATGCGAAGTTTTGCGAAATATTTATACACATTTACACAAGGTTTTTGCAAACTTTTTGTTTTTTAAACATTTTACAATAATTTTGTACTATATACAAAATTTTGATATCAAAATATTTACAAACTCTTTACACAAATTATTTTTACAATCATTTGTACAAAAATACTTTTTATAAATAGTTATGTATGTGCAAGAAGAATTTTATATACAAGGAAAAATTTTAAATTTTTATGGATTTTTAGCCATTTTATTTATTAACACACTCACATAAAGTACGAGTTATGGCTAAAGTATATATGAAATATATAGGACACCCCCCTATAGTTAGGTCGAACGATGTCCTCAGAGTGAATTAAGAGCGATGATGAAGACATAACTCGTGCTTAGTATAGGGAAGTGAAAAGAAATGGTATACTACAACGATGAATCAAAGAATAGAATGAGGATGACTCGGTGTTTCCCCCTATACTTAGGATCAAGTAATCCAAAGTATAGCAAGCAGTACATGAAGGGAAATCCGAGTGGGAGAATGTACAGGGTCTACCTCCCCTATACTTAAGGTAAAATATCACTAAGTATAGGAAGGAAAACAGAGGTAGAAAGAATCAACAGTTGGCTTTGGCATCCTTCTTTGCCATGAGGTACCTGATGGCGGTATGATAAGTAAAGATGGTCACTCTAGATCCAATGATGTACGATCTGAACTTATCTAGGGCGAACACTACTGCTAGCATCTCCTTCTTAGTGACGGTGTAGTTCTGTCGAGGAGCATCCAAAGTCCAACAAGAGTATTGAATAGCAAAGGGGACTCCATCCCTCCTCTATCCCAGAAAGGCCCCTTCGGCAAAATCGGAGGCATCCGTCATGATCTCGAATGGGAGAGCCAATCAGGAGGCTGGAGGATAGGAGCCTCTACAACTAGACTCTCAAGAGTCTCAAATGATGCTAGACACTTATCATCAACAAGGAACTTGGTGTCTTTCATCAGCAGATCAGTCAACGGTCAGGCAATCCTGCAGAAATCATGTATGAATCGTCGGTAGAAACTGACGTGCCCCAGAAAAGACCGTAACTGCCGCAAGTGGGACGGTGGATTGAGTTTTCTAATGACATCCACCTTGGCCGGATCAACCTCCATGCCCCTGTTGGAGTTGATATGGCCAAGCACCGTCCCTTGAGTCACCATGAAGTGACTCTTCTCCCATGAAAGCACAAGGTAAACCTCAACACGTCGCTGGAGGATGCGGTCTAGGAAGTCAAGACAAGAATCGAATCCGTCGTCCTAGACCGAAATGTCTTCCATGAAGACCTCCAAGCACTCCCCCACCATTTCTGAAAAGATGGACAACATGCACCTCTGGAATGTCACCGGAGCGTTGCACAATCCAAAGGGCATCCATCTGAAAGCGTATGTCCCACAGCGACAAATGAAGGTGGTCTTGTCTAGGTCCTCAGGCGCAAAGGCCACCTGATTGTATCCGGAGTACCCGTCCAAGAAACAATAATGGCTCGTCACGACTAGCCTCTCTATAATCTGATCAATAAAAGGTAGATGGAAATGATCCTTCTTGGTGGGCTAGTTCAATCGTCTGTAGTCCACACAGACCCGCGAAGAAGTGGGTACCCGGGTAGCGATCTCCTCTCAAGACTCACTAACAACTGTGGTGATGCCCGTATTCTTGGGCACCACATGTTGCAGACTGATCCATTTGGAATTGAAGATAGGGTAGATAAAATCAACGCTCCACCATTTCGATATCTCCTTCATGACGACAACTCGAAGGTTCGGGTTTAGCCGCCGCTGGAACTCACGCGACGGCTTCGCATCCTCCTCGAGATAGATATGGTGGGAGCACAGGGCCGGACTTCTCCCCTGGAGATCGTCTACACTCCATCCTATCACCTTTCGGTTCTTTTCAAGAACCCCCATCATACGGGATTCTTGCTCTCCAGTCAAATCCACTGAGATAATGACTGCATGTATCTCATGCTCACCCGCAAGGAACCTATACTTCAGCGATGATGGTATCGGCTTCAGCTCTAGACAACTCGGTGCTGGCGGATCTGGCCTCTGAAATGTTTGAGTGAATGCCACAAAATCTGCATGGGAGAACGAGAACTCTTGCTGGCAATCTGAATCTGGTGATAGCCTCTCTGCTGGTGTCTCTACTCTGGATGGAATCAGCCTCCGCCCTAGCTGTAGGCTCTGTGGAAGTACGTATGTGGTATCAAATCATCAAACTCTGCCCAGTCTATATCTGACTCCGAGGGATCTGTATCAGAATCACAAGAAAAATCTGCCTCACGATTGGGAACCGGCTCTGTTGCCTGAGATGTATCCTGGACCAGGAATGTACTCTCCAAGATCTCCTCTGCTAGCATCTGCTCATCAGCGAATTCTGAAGGTCAGAGGTTTGTCTGTGCTGCTAGGTTTGTGATAAATCCCCATTCATCACTCTTTATTCCTTTATTTTAGCTATAAACCTTGGTAAAAGACCATGTAAATATTTGTAAATACAATAAGTTGTCAAAATGCATGCATCATGTAAATAGCCATAATTAGCATGTTTTTACACAAAAATAAAGGAATAAAGAAATAAAGAAAAAGAGGGAGATATTTAGAATAAATATTGAGTGACCTGAACACAAGGGAAGGCTCCACAAGGGCCTGATCGCAAAATAAAATAAGTAGAGAGAGATAGGGTGACTCAACATTGTGTAAAATCCCCTCTTTGTGTAAATATTTTATTTTCTAATAATATTTATGAGTTCCCTTTATTTTTTATATATATTTATAAAAATAAAATAAAAATGGTAAAAATGAAAGAAAAATAGAAATAAATAAATTCTCTCTCATTAGTGTATATATACAATGTACATACAATAAAAGATGTATTTATTTCACCTTTGTAAATACCTAATAAAAATCCAATAAAAACCATTTTATATTCCATATTTTATGGTGTAAATAAATAAAAAATAAAATAGGAATAAATATACATAATTAAAATAATAAAAATAAAATTCAAAAATACCTAGGTATACATACTTGTATATAATAATATAATGTAAATACGTAATTTACATTTCAAAAAAATAAATAAAAATCACTAAAAATATTTTGAAAATAATTAAACATTTTTCATGGGGTTGAGAATTTTTCAAAATAAAATCATTTATTATTTTTAAATGAATTTACAATTATTTAATAATTACTGGATTCTGATTGGTCCACGGGGGATTGTTGACCCCCGGTCAACTCCCCTAGGACCACTTAGAATCCGAACCCGCCTTGCGACCCGATTTCCCCTAATTTTCCAGAAGTGACCCGATCATCTCTCACCTAAACCCCAGGCCCCGATTAACCTAGATTCATCCCTGATCCACGCCCAAGGATCTTCCTAGGGATCCGTGCACCAGAATTCCATGCTCGACTCCTTCTTTGCCGGATCCCTACCACTATATAATCTCATCTCCCTCCGCCATTTGCGGCACCTTTGGCTCTCGTCTTCGACTCTCAGGACCTCCACCGTGTTCCTTGAGTGACAACGAGTGACCTCGAGTGTTGCAGTGAGGATTTGGAGGTGCGTAGCCTAGGTCCGGCGACCCTCGTCGTCGTGCTCCGTCGCTGACGTAGCTCGAGCCTCTGGAGGCGACACTCCATCGAGGCGAAGATCACCGGAGCACCAGCGTCTCCTCCCCAGTCGACTTCGATCATCAGGTAGAGTCTTTAGCCTCTTTAGCATAGTTTAGATTCGATCTTCACCTTCCAGCTCCGCCTTAGTGGCTAGACCCCGCCAGTTCACCCCAGCTGTATCGACCGACTCATCGACCCGTGGCCACCCTCTTTACACAACCTGATCACCTCGAGCCGAGCTATCTAATATTAGATCGAGTTGGGTTCCATCCATTACCTTTGCCGAAACCCCCTGTAGCCCATCCACGCCGTTTATCTTCCTCTTTTCGCCAATAACCTATGCCGGAGCGTCCCTCCGAGCATGAGCTTCTTTCTTCAGGTCAATAAGCGCGGGAGACCCCCCTTGGCCGCGCTTCCACCCTTTGTTGGAGCTGCTCCAGGTCCCTCCTCCCTCGCTGGAGGATCTGGCCGTTGGGAGCTCCATCGGAGGCCACCACCCGATGCGGAACGCCATCGCGACGAGGAACCCCTCTTTGATCTTTCATCGGCCTTTTGAATCGTCTCCGGATTACCAGGGAAGCTCGCTCGGGAGGTGTTCTTCCTGATCATCTAACAGCCGTCGGATCGCCCTTCAGCACCAGTTCCAATCTCAGCCGCACGTACCCTGCGCCTGTTAGATCCATGATCTGATGGCCACGTACGCCCCACGTTCCCCTCTGTGCCAGCACCGTTGGATTCTCCAGGAGGCTTCATCAGGACCATGCACCCGCAGCCATTCACCGCTCGACACCTAGCGCTCACGCGCCCCGCACGCGCCTCGGCTGGGTAATTTGCACACACACCCCTGCCGTTTTCTTTAGTTTTCTTTAGTCTATTATATAAATGTGCACAATTGGATATTTTGCATAGATGGACCTCTAGTTTTGTGTATTTGCTATTTAGTCCCTGCTTGTGTGAGACACATGCTTCGTCACGTGAGATCTTGGACTTTTGCATGTATGGGCTTGTGGTTTATCTAATGTTATGAATTTAAGTTTTATTTCTGATATTTGCATTTGCACCCCTGTGCGTACTGAATTGGAACATGTGTTGAGATTAATGCAAAATTTACATTGAAGGCCTTATAGTTATCCTACGTGTTATATTGAAGCCCCTGGAACTATGTTTTCTTGCACTTAGGTCCCTGTGTGCTGTAGCCTTTGTAGTGATTGAATAAAATATCAAATTAAATGCAAATCGAGTGAAATTCAGGTACTGGATCCTACCACTGTGTAAAAATTTCACTAATTTTTTGGGACATTTTTGTTGCTTTTGCTATTTTTAAAAAATAAAAAACCTTCATTTTTACTACTGTTTGGAATAGAAAATCAACTAAAAATATAAAAACTTTTCTAAAAATTACAAAAAATTAGGACTTGTTTGTTTTGTTGTCCTTGAGTTTCTTCCTAATTTTCAGCCTCTTTGGATTTATAAAATCCTAAAAATCACAAAGCCCTAAAAATCATACAAATTCTATAAAATACAAAAAAATGCAAACCCTTTTTCTGTAGCTTAGTTTTTATATCTAGTTTTCATAAAAATTGTCTTCAGATTTTTAGAGGCTAATTATATATTTTTAATTAGCCTTTCAAGTCTGGCTGCACATTGATTCACTGTTTTTCCCTTTTTCGATTTTTATAAAATCAACTAAATTAAAAAATTCTTAAAAATTCATCAAAAATAATTAAAAATAAAAAAAACATAAAAATGATTTTATTTGAATTTTCTGGGTTGATTTCATATGTTGAATAAATTGTTGAATGTGTCCTTTTAAGCTTTTTCTTATATTTTTTTAGAATAAAAATACAAAAACATTTAAAATACATAAAATCCACTAAAAAATATTTTATTCTTATTATTCTTGTTGACTACTTCATAGGCTGATCCGGCCAATCCGTGCTCCTTGAGTTCGACCCTGGTCGCTATAGCAGGTTAAATAAATAGCGAGGACCGCTTATTAGCGTTTTATTGATTTATCTTTGATTTGGTGGTCTCCTTTTCTTGTTGAGTCCGATCTGCGAGATCCGGGTCACAACGACGCTTGATTGATTTTATCCCTACTCGGATCTTGTGAGATTTTTGGCTCATCAGAATGGCATCGTTGCTGGGGAGCACGGCTTAGTTGTCTTTTGATTTTTCGCGGTTTTTCGCAACTTTTTGTTCATAGTTGTATATATATTTTTTCTCTGATTTATTTGCATTTTTTCTAATAATCTGTGTCTGATACACTTTCGGTTTTCTTCCGAGGGCCCGAGGACCGAGGCTACTTTTTAGGAAGCCGAAGCAACTGCGGGAGTCGGAGGCGGCTCTTTTCTGCATAGAGCCGCAGGAGGATGCGAGGAGCCGAGCAGGAGTGCGGGAGCCGCAGAATAGCCGCGTAGATAGCAATAGTTTAGATTATTTTATTTTCAGCAGACATATTATTATAATAATACAGGGACTCAGAGACTTAAAATTTCTTGGATTCTCTTGGTGATTTATCGGAGTCTGTTTCGCTGAGCACCGGTGTGCTAGGGGACCTCACCGCGGTTTTTCACCGGCTTTGGATTTTTTGCATTTTTCTACTACTTATCTAATTTATGCGGTTTTGGCCTTAGCTTAGATTTTTCTCTGATTGTGACGTAATTAATTAGGATCCAAACCTTTATTATCTGCCTGCACCTATTAGCTCATAATTGGACTTAATTAATTAACTCATAAGAAAAAGCCGGATTAATTAGACTCTAGTCCACGTGCCTTGAGGAGTCACATACAACGTGTGCAAGATCCATTGTGGCGGACACCGAGTGGTTCCCAAGATAGGACTCCGAACTTAGGTTTGATTACCGGACTACTATGCTTTACATGTAGAAATTGCTTCGTTTGGGGCCGGATTCTCATCCATCATATAGGTAGTCTACTTTCAGTCTTTACATTTATGCTCGGATCATTTTGCATGTAGACTGCTGGAGTTAGGTACGCATCACTTACTCTACATGCATCAATGATTTTATCACGCAGCGGCTTTTTTGTCTTCTCCCCCTGTTTTCGGACTAAAATAATCAGGAGAACTGAAAAATTCGGTAGGCATTATTTGCTTGAAAAATACATAAAAAGAGAAACTATAAAATTGGGACTGCTAAACACACTTGACCCAGAAGACACCTCACATAAAAACTTGTCTTAGGGAGAGCAACCACCTCATTGTTTGGTTTGGATGAGTGAGAGAGTGACCTGCACACTAGGCTAGAGCCATATCCGAACCCCGATCAGACTACCGGCCTTTTATACGGGACAGTCTGGTAGGCGGATTGGATTCCCATCAACTCGTGTAATCGCTCTCATAGACTGACATTATCACCTAAATAAAATTGACAAGATAATTGACCGAACCTTTACGATCTTCAGCTCTGTGTTGAGTAGGTGAACCAGGGGTTTGTTTTCTCATCTTGTGTGTTTCCAGATCTCATCCGCCCGACTCGCCAGATCAAGATGATGGGCAGGAGGTCTCTTAGGAAGCCTCTGGTTGCACTGCTTTTTAGCACTCTGCCCGTTCATCTAGGTTGGTTCGTGAGAGTCGAGGCTCGCTCTCCGAACCTGAGTTCAATTCCGCCTTGTTCCCCCTTGACCACCCTTCTACCAGTCCGGAGATACCAGTGTCAGATGCGAGATAGCAGACAGATGATTTATCGGCACCTGAGTTTGGGTCTTTTGCCTTTGGAGAGACCAAGGCCAGCAGCGAGGAGTGCATCGAGGGTCAGTGGCCAGAGACGACCACATACGTATTGAACCAGGGTGCGATCAACAACACCCTGTTGGCATCCCTTGAGACGAAGAAGCGCCAGATACGGGATCAGGGAGCCTTCATGGTAGAGATGCGGAGAGAGATGGAGAGGCTGAGGACATCGTGAGAGCAGCCTAGAGCCACAAGAGAGAGAGAA